>VMDO01002859.1:117734-157190 GCA_007922755.1 Pedetes capensis | reverse complement strand
AAAAAAGAAAAAAAAAAAAAGGGCTGGGGGTGCAGCTCAGTGGTCCAGCACTTGCAAAGCATGCAGGTGTGAGGCCCTGGGTTCAACCCCCAGTACCACAAAAAAAAAAAAAAAAAAAAAAAAGTTCAAGAAGAACGCATGCACGTGGCCCCTCGATGGGGTCAGCGTCTGGCACAGGTGGATGGTTAGTACAGAACAGCCGTGTCGTGCTGCCTCGTGTCCATGGTCCTAAGGGCAAGGGGGTGGTGCATCTCAGAGCAGAGCAAGGGCGCCTGGGGTTTTGGAGGACGCTGGAGGAGCTGGAGAGGTTCCCAGGTGAAACCTGGCCAAGCCCAGGAATGCGAAGCTGCCCCTCAGGGCTTCCCAGGAAATGGGTCCCCGATGTGTCCAGGAGTGGAACAGAGCGCCAGGCACCGGGACGGCCCATCTGCAGTGCGGCCCCTCAGAAAAGGGTGTTGGTGGAGGGCAGTCAGTGTGGACACGAGCCCAGGCAAGGATGGGTTTGGTTCCCCACACGGCAGAGCCCCTGCCCAGGGCCGTGCTCAGGACACAGCCGCTTCCCGTCCCTCCTCACCATCCGCCTCTCCTGCCAGCTGGCGCCTGTGGGGAGGCGCGGGCAGGAAATACCCGCTCCTGCCCACTGCTCTGAGCATCGGGGAGGGATCAGCGGGTGCCCAGTCCAAGGAGTGGCCTGGGATACAAAGACAGGAAAATTAAGGGGACCTGGGAAGGGAAAAGAGCCCCCTCTCTGGGACCTGATTGAAGTCTCACCAGCCGAGAGTCAAGAATTTCCACACACCTACCAAGAAAACTGCAGGCTGGGATTTAGCTCAGTTGGTAGAGCGCTGCGCTGCAGTCTCTGAGGTCCTGAGTTCAATTCCCAGCACTGCAAAAATGGGAGAAGGGCCTGGTAATCCACTCCCAAGGCAATCCCGAAACAGTCAGCCATTGAAAACCCTCTGAGGGTTGCAATGAGTCGGATACCGACTCGATGGCACCTAACAGCAACAACAACAAAGAAAACTGCAGTGAGGACGGCCCGCAGAGAGGCGTTAGCTGGACAGATGTTTCCACCGGAAGTGTTCGAATAGCAATAAGCCCGGGTCAGTGTGCCTGCAGCCGTAGCCCTGTGGCATCTGACCCCATCAGATCTGGGAAGCTAAGCAGGGTCGGTCCTGGTTAGTACTGGGATAGGAGACCATCTGGGAACACCAGGTGCTGTAGGCTTGGGAGACTGACCTGGCAACCCACCGCCAAAAATCAATCCGCCATTGAAAACCCCATGAACAGCAGAGAAGCACTGACAATAGTGTTTCGCCTGTTTTGTTTTGTTTTGTTTGTTTGTTTGTTTTGCAGTACTGGGGGTTGAACCCAGGACCTCGCGCTCACATGCTCTGTAAGTGTTGGACCACTGAACTGGGCCCCTAGCCCATTTTTTTTCACTTTTTGAGACAGGGTCTCGCTAAATTACGCAGACTGCCTCTGGTCTCGAACTTGCGAGCCTCCTGCCTCTGCCTCCCAAGCTTGCTGGGATCACAGGCGTGCACCACCACACCCGGCTGTTTCGCCAGTTGTAGGCAGGGTCGCTATGAATCGGATACCGACTCGATGGTACCTAACAACAACAACAAGGGTCAATGTACGTGGCCTGCGAGGCTGACCTTTACATCCTCCTCTGTAATCCCATATTGCTTTGAGAATCTTACAAACAGGGTTATGTCTGCAGCCAACACATGCCTGGACAATGTCCTTGTGACTCTTTTCTTATCTATAAACCTATATAATGCACCTCCTGGATGACCTTATTGTCCCATTTTACTGGGAAGAAGTTCCTTAGATAGAAAACATACCAGGACATTTCCACTTAACCTTCTAATCCGCTCTAAACAATAGAACTTCTTCCTTTGACCTATTTTGGCCTGTTTTTGTCTAACGGGCATTCCTCTCTCATTCCTAAACCTCAACAATGTACTTTATAAAGCTACCTTACAATTGCCTTTCCAAAAGGGGAAGTTCTTAGAAAGAACACACAAACCAGCTCATTGATTTTCGGATTCTGATTTCCCCACCCTCCTGTATTTTGCGTCCTCTTTAAATTTAGTTGTCAATGCCATCTTTGGAGCAACATATCTTCAAAGACCACAACATCCTATATTTAGCTATTGTTCAGACATTTAAATGTAGTCCTTTCTCTTGAGAAGCCTATGACTGTGACGTGTACTATGATTCTTTTCTTTCTTTCTTTCTTTCTTTCTTTTTTCTTCTTTGTGTGTGTGTGGTATGGGGGCGGAGGAGAAGGCGGAACCCAGGGCCTCACACATACTTTTTGCATGTGGTCAACCACTGAGCTGCACCCTTAAGAGTCTTTTTTATTTTTTATCTTTTATTTATTTATTTTTCCTGTCCTGGGGGTTGAACCCAGGGCCTCCCGCCTGTATGGGTTGCAAGTGCTGGACCACTGAGCTGTGCCCCCAGCCCATTTTTTTTTATTTTTTTATTTTATTTCTTTTAGTTTTTGAGACAGGGTCTTGCTAAATTACGCAGACTGCCTCTGGTCTTGAACTTGTGATCCTCTTGCCTCTGCCTCCACCTCCCGAGCTACTGGGATTACAGGCGTGCCTCACCATGCCCGGCTTATTTTTTATTTTGAGACAATGTCTAGCTAAATCACACAGGCTGCTTCTGGCCTCAAACCTGCCATCCTCCTGCCTCCACATCCCGAGTCGCTGGGATTACAGACATGAGCCACTGTGCCTGGTTTATGATTCTTTCTTTTTCTTTTCTTTCTTTTTTTTTTTTTCCGGCACTGGGGGTTGAACCCAGGGCCTTGTGCTTGCATGCTCTGCAAGTGCTGGACCACTGAGCTGCACCCTCAGACCATTTTTTAAATTTAAAAAAAAAAAATTTTTTTTTTTTTTTGAGGCAGGGTCTCTCTAAATTCCGCAGACTGCCTCTGGTCTCGAACTTGCAATCCTCCTGCCTCCGCCTCCTGAGCCACTGGGATTACAAGCATGTGCCACCCCACCCAGCTGGTTTATGATTCTTTTCTTAAGCACTTTTCTCTCTCTCTCTCTCTCTCTCTCTCTCTCTCCCTGAATGGCCATGTTCAAGTCTAAAGCACATACTCTCTTATCCCTGATTAATAAACTCACTAAGTTTGTTTCACTGTAATGTGTCCTGAAATTCTTTTCTGTGATGGAGCCAAGGACCGACCCACCTGAGCAGAGGTCCTTCAGTTGGGGGCTCCTCAGGCTACAGGCAGCAGTGTTGGGCTGTGTCCCGCTCACTGCAATGGCCAGGCAGCTGGCTTTCTTTGGGGGCTGCTGCAGTCACAGGTCGGTGCAGCCACGAGTGTGTCTGTGACTTCCAAGCACAAATTTTACCTAACGCGGCTCTGCACACACCCTCTGCCAGGCACTGCAAATGCAGCCGCTGGCAAGTCTGAGGCCTCAGATTTTCTCTTTTCTTTTTAACATAAAACTAACCATTTAAAAGTCCCTAGGTGTGGTGGCGCACTCCTGTCATCCCAGCACTCAGGAGGCAGAGGGAGGAGGATTGCCCCAAATTCAAGACCAGCTGGGGCTACATGGTGACACTTTGTTTCAAAAAACCAACTGATCAAACACACAAAGCCAACAGTTCAGGGCTTGGCCCTGTAGCTCAGTGGAAGAGGGCTTGTCTAACATGTTTGAGGCCCCGGGGTTGGATCCCCAACACTGCTACATAAATAAAGTGCACGATTGCATATCATCTGTATACTCACATTTCTGTGTACCCACTCGCTCTGTTCATCTCCAAGACTTTTTCATTGTCCCAGAAGAAAATCTGTTATGAGTTAAGCCGTCATTCCCATCCTGCTCCTCCCTAGCAACTGGCAATCTACCCTGTGTCCCCATGGATTGGTCTCTTCCAGATATTTCACATAAATGGAATCCTACAATATGTGGCCTTTTGTGCCTGGCTTCCGTCCCTTAGCATAATGTTTTCCAGGTTCATTGGCATTGCAGCAGGATCAGGACGCCCTTCCTTTTGATGGCTGAGTAATATTTCATTCAGTGGATATCCAGCCTTTTCTACTACCGATCTTACAGTGGGGCTGTCTTGCTTTGCCTCACCCCAGTGCGGGAGAGTGCACTTGGTTTCCCAACTCAGGAGACCACGCAGTTAAAGGGGACCTGCGATTCTACATGAAACGCTGTCATCTCTTGCCTATTCACCATGGACCAGGTGCTCTGGGCATGAGCCCACGCCCCACAGCTCAAAGAGTCTCCCCTCTGGGATAGGAATGACTCCACCAAGGCCAGCTGTGGAGGAAGGGGGAGCACATCTCCTGCCCAGCCTCAGGCTCCACATCTCTGACATGGGTCTATTAATCAGCCCTCACTCACACTTGATGCGATCTGTGGTTGGTCTAGCGTTGGGTGGAAGACAGTGACCAGTGGCTCCGTGGCCATCATCCCCTCTCGCTGCTGTTCTTTAGTGAGGTGGCATCCTCCCTGAATGCATTCTTGGCTGTCTCAGGAATGGGTGTCAGGGCCCAGGCTGGGCTTGGTGGCAGGTCTGGGTTCACTGGCACGCAGCTTCCAGCCCTAACCCCTTATGCCTGTCAATAAAGGCCAGATTCTGCATTTCTCCATGGGTGGGCAGTAGTTTTATCAGTGGCAGTGGGGGATGCAGCCCAGCACTGCCACCTATGGCCCAAGGAGGCCCCCAGCCCAGAGACCTCTACTCAGGTGGGGCCAGGTCCTTGGCTCTGTCACAGAAAAGAAATTCAGGCAGAATCAGAATGGAACAAAGTGAGTTTTTAATTAGGGATAAGTGACGTGCATGCTTTAGACTTGAGCATGGGCCTTCCGAGTCCGAAGGAGATGGCTAATCGTCAGAGTACACATCCAAGACCTGGGCAGGGGCTTCTCCAGAGAGGCTCGCTAAAGAAATGAATCCTAATACATGGCAAGGCAAGGGTGGGGCTTTTCAAGAGAGAGAATCGCATTTAAATGCCTGAGCATCAGCTATATATATTTTTGTGGGATTTGAAGTGACGTTGTTCAAATGATGTAATTCACAACCCAACTCAAGGTTTAAGCAAAACCATGAGCTTCTATCCTAAAGAACCCCTTCCCCCTTTTTTTCCTTTCAGCACTTGGGGGTTGAACCCAGGAAATCGCACATGCTTTGCAAGTGCTCTACCATTGGGCTGCTCCACCAGCCCATTTTTCATTTTTGTTAAGACGGGGTCTGGCTAAGTTACGCAGGCTGCCTCTGGTCTCTAACTTGAGATCCCCCTGCCTTGGCATCCCCAGTGGCTGAGATTACAGACATGCACCACCACGCCCAGCCCGAATTTCCCCTTTTGTAAATGAAATTGTAAGGTGGCTTTACAAGGTGAAGGGAGGAGAGGGATGTGCCCGTTAGACAAAAACTTAGGCCAAAATAGGTCAAAGAAGGAAGTTCCACTGTTTACAGGATTTAAAAGATTACATAGAAATATTTTAGTATACTTTCTGTCTAAGGACAATGAGACCATAAGGTCATCCAGGAGGCGCATTGTATAGGTTTATAGATAAGAAGAGTCACAAGGACGTAGTCCAGGCATGTGATGGCTGCAAGCATAATCTTGTTTGGGAGATTCTCAAAGCAGCACAGGATTCTGGGCGCGGTGGTGCACTCCTGTAATCCCAGCAGCTGGGGAGGCGGAGGCAGGAGGATGGAAAGTTCGAGACCAGAGGCAATCTGCATAACTTAGTGAGACCCTGTCTCAAAAAGTAAAAAACTGGGCTGGGGGTGCAGCTCAGCGGTACAACACTTGCAGAGCATGCAGGGGCGAGGCCCTGGATTCAACCCCCAGTACCGCAAGAAAAGAAAAAAAAGCAGCACAGGATTACAGAGGAGAATGTAAGATTAAACTCCTAGGTCACATACATTGACCCTAAACATGGCTTACTGCTATTTGGACATTTCCATTGGAAACATCTCTCCAGCTAATGCCTCTCTGCAGGCAGTCCTCACTGCAGTTTTCTTGGTTGTTGTTATTGTTAGGTGCCATCGAGTAAGTATGTGACTCATAGTGACCCTCATAGGGTTTTCAATGGCTGACTGTTTCAGGATTTCCTTGGGAGTGGATTGCCAGGCCCTTCTCCCATTTTTGTGGTGCTGGGAATTGAACTCGGGACCTCAGGGACTGCAGCGCAGCGCTCTACCAACTGAGCCAAATCCCAGCCCAGTTTTCATGGCAGGTGTGTGGAAATTCTTGACTCTCAACTGGGGAGACTTAGATCCTAGAGGAAGGGCTCTTTCCCCTTTCCAGGTCCCCTTCATTTTCCTGTCTTTACATCCTGCCTCAGTTTATGCTGTTAACACTGGAAACGAAATTTAAAGTGCGCCATCTTTTTTTACTCCTAATTCAATGGTTCCCAATGGCAGGTGCCCTGGGGCAGTGTCCCAGGTGCCCAGTTCTGGTCTCATCCTGCCCAGCAGCCTGTCCCACTCAGAGACACCCCAACCTCTTCCCCAGTTCACTCCCCATCGCGGGGCTGGCAGCTGGGCTCCCCCAGGCATCCCAGGAAGCATGCAGGCAGCAGTCAGGATCTACAACTGAACTCTTAGAAGAGGAAGTTGTCATTTTCTGTGTCTAGATCCTTTTGGGTATAAGGGGCAAATATCCAAATCAATGTTGCTTAATTCAATTCAGTTCAACAAATTGTGGTAGTGGCCACATGTCGGGCATGGGTCATCAGTGAACCAAAGACCCATGCCCTGGGCATCCAGGGGTGAGGCAGTGAGGGGAAGGGGTGGGCCACATGGTGGGCCCTTGGGAGATACTTGGTATGGAAAGAAAAGAAAGCGGAGGCAGGACAGTGGCCCCAGAAGTGCAGGTGGAGCTAAGTGCTGTACTGATGAAGGGCTCAGGGTGCCCCTTGGTGAGGTCAGGTTCTGACCAAGGGCTCAGGGTGGCCCTTGGTGAGGTTAGGTTCTGACAAAGGGCTCAGGGTGGCCCTTGCTGAGGTCAGATTCTGACCAAGGGCTCAGGGTGGCCCTTGCTGAGGTCAGGTTCTGACCAAGGGCTCAGGGTGGCCCTTGCTGAGGTCAGGTTCTGACCAAGGGCTCAGGGTGGCCCTTGCTGAGGTCAGATTCTGACCAAGGGCTCAGGGTGGCCTTTGCGGAGGTCAGATTCTGATCTAGGGCTCAGGGTGCCCCTTACTGAGAAGGTCAGATTCGAGGGGAAACTTAAAGGGGGTAAATCGTCAACCAGTGGTTGGGGGAGGGAGTCCAGGCTGAGGACCAGCCAGATGAAGGACAGAGGCAGGACTGCATCCGACCTAGCCCGAGGAAGACAGTGTGGTTGGGAAGAGCTCGCAGAGAAACAAGGACCACATGGGATGAGGCCACGCACGGGCCATTGTCCACACTTGGCCTCTTTCCCTGAGGGAGCCAGGAGCCACTGCAGGGTTTTGGAGCAAACCAAGCGTGTGATTTAGCTGATGTGAACAGAACTTCTAGGCCCAGGTGAGTGAGAGGCGTCCTATGTGGCACCCGCTGGGCTGTACACAGCCTCATCTCAGACCCAAAAGGCCTCTCTCAGTCACAGCACAGAAACTCCCAGGGAAGGTCTCTGATTGGCTCTGCTTGGACCTATCACCAGGGCCAGATGCCAGGAACATTGTGATTGGCTGGCCTGGATCACACAGCAACCAGGGCATACCAAAACCCTGGAGTGCTCTGATTGACAGCCCACCGGAATTACTGTTAGTAGGGCCCAATTTCCAAGAAAGGGTATGATTTTCCAGATGAAGGAGGAGGGAAAGGTGAAAAAGCAACAGGGCTTCACAGAGCCGGGCATCCCAGAGAGAGTCCAGGGACTCTTTCCCATCCCAAGGGAAGTCCAGGGACTCTTTCCCGGTGGGCCCCTGTCCAGGAGGGCTGTGGAGCCAGGAAAGCACTTCCTGGTCTATCGCACTGCACAAACACCGCTTCTTAATCCTGGGTCTGGGCACAGTGGCCAACACAGAACAAGTATGACCTAAAAGGTCACTGCCGTACAATTGTTTTTGTTTTGTTTTGTTTTGTTTTTAAAGAAAATCACTGTGCGTTTATTTCCCCTCTCTGGGTGCAGAAAGCCCTGCCATGCTCCAGAGGTCAAGAGGCAGCAGCCAAGGTGGGGCCCCTTCCTCCTCTCTCAGCCTCTCTGATGTTCCCTAGCGCGATCCAGCCCGAAGATCTGTCTTTCTCATCCACCGGAAATGCCAAGGGGGGAGTTGCAATCAGCCAGGGGCTTCCCCCAGTTCGGCTCCTCTTTGATAAGACCTGCTGAATCATGCTGGGGAGAACTTTTGTAGGTCTACAAGCAAGGTGGGGTGACAAGATTTAAAGGTACAGCTCAGTGGTTTTGTACCTGTGTATCCGCCGGTGCTACCACTACCCAGGTCAAGATAGAAAATGTTTCCAGAGGCTTCTCGTGCCCCCGTTTTCATGCATGGGACCCATGGGTTATGTGCTGTCTCCAGGTCTCCAGCCCCTAGCCAGGTGTGGGGGGGAAGCGACCTCCTTTACTAAAGGCAAAGAAACCAAAGCTCTAAGAGAAGCAACATCTCCGTCACCACCAATGCCCAAGACGCTGTGGCAGCTTCCACCAATTGTAACTCCTGGCGAAAGATCAGAGAGCTGCCCAGGGCCTTGGCTCAACTGGGTCATTTCAGGAGACGGTGAGGACAGGATTTCTACCCTGAAGTCACGTACAGCGGTCTGGTGTCCTTACACATTATCTCTTGGTTTTGGTTCAAGGCCACAGTAGATAAGAATCTTTTTTATCTACACTGGTGTCCCAGTCTTTTGGCAGGTTTCTTTCTTTCTTTTTGTTTTCTTCCCTAGAGTACTATGTGCGGTCAAACCCAGGGCCCTGGGCATGCCAGGTAAGTGCTCCACCACTGAGCCACACCCCCAGCCCATTGTTTACCTATTTTTGTGAGTCAGCATCTAGCAAAATTGTGCAGGCTTCCTCTAGCCTTGAACTCCCAGCGGCTTGGGAGGCGGAGGCAAGAGGATCGCAAGTTCGAGACCAGAGGCAGTCTGTGAAGTTTAGGGAGACCCTGTCTCAAAAAGTAAAAACATGGGCTGGGGGTGCAGCTCAGTGGTCCAGCACTTGCAGAGCATGCAAGCGCGAGGCCCTAGGTTCAACTTTCAGTACCAGAGAAAAAAGGGTTTTCGGGGTCAGGGGGCGGTCCAGAGTTAGGGCTGGGTCAGAAACACCTTGGGAGTCTCTGTTTCCGCTGGTCCCTCGGGGCAGGAGCTGCTGTCTAGCTTATCAGGATGAGAGGGCCTGCCCGGGACGGGGCAGGAGGGCGGGGAGTGGGCGGGAGCTGACGGCAGACAGACTCCTCCCCTCGGCCCGCCTCCTCCTACTCTCTCCTGGCGGGCCGTGGTGGACCGTCACATCTTCAGTCGCTGTCCCGGCGTCGGAGCTCACGCAGGCTGGCTCAGATTCCTCCTCCCAGCCTGGCGATGGAGAGCGGCCAGGTGCTCCCAGCCTTTCTGCTTTGCAGCACCCTGCTGGTCATCAAGATGTACGTCGTGGCCGTCATCACAGGCCAAGTGAGGCTGCGGAAGAAGGTGTGTGCCGCCGAGGGGGTCGGGGCCGGGGTGCAGTGCCTGCTCCTCCTCGCCCTGTCCTGCGGGAAAGGCTGGGAACCGGCAAACGTGGCCAGAGGGTGTGCGGGACCGGCCAGCGCGGGGGCCTTGCTGGGTGGCTCCCGCTGGCCTGGGTTTCAGTTACCAGCACCGTCTGGGGCAGGAGCCTCCACTCATGGGGCCTCCAGGTTCGGTGCTTGTCTCCGGGAGACGGGGCAGGTCCTGGCAGGTGGAGTTCGGGGATTCTAACAGGACAAAACCTCCGCGACCTGGTGGCTTCCTGGCAGGGAGATCCCTTATCTGGGTGGAGAGGGAACCCGGAAAACAGACGAACCCTTTCTGTGGAAATTCCCAGCTCCCCGAGAATGTCACTTTCAAATCCACTGCAGTCTCTGGGCCCCACTGGGGTCTTCAGGGAGGCAGCCCACCTCAATCCCTGCCTGAGAGGCCCGGTCTGAGCCAGGGCACACCAGCACAATGCTCCAGCCGGATCCGGCACTC
The DNA here is from genome assembly GCA_007922755.1 of Pedetes capensis. Taxonomy (NCBI): domain Eukaryota; kingdom Metazoa; phylum Chordata; class Mammalia; order Rodentia; family Pedetidae; genus Pedetes; species Pedetes capensis. The sequence continues at coordinate 147,065 of VMDO01002859.1, read as the reverse complement.
TCTCGCCCGCACCAGACAGCAGCACCGGGCAGCTGTGTGCAAAGTTGCAGCCCTGCGCTAAGCTGCTAGAGCTCAGAGGCCCGGCGCACCTGTGGATTGGCCCTGGGCATTTTAATAGAGGAGTCCTTTCTAGAAACCGCCCCTGTCTCCTCCTCTGCCCAGTTCAAAGACAAAGCCAGGGCACATGGGCAGCCAGTGTAGGTGGCCCCTGGGTGGTGATAGGGCACCTGGAAGCCCCTGTGTCCTGATCACTCCTGACTCCCACCTTGGCCCGACCTGGGATGTGTGATTCAGGCACCGGGCAGGGACAAATTCATTCCTGTGTGGGGTCCCAAAGCTGAGCATTGCATCCCCCCCCCACAGCGCTGGGGGGAGAAGAGGACGAAGCCAGATTTGCCTCGTTCTCCAGCCAAGACCTGGGCTCCGAGAGGACCCAGCACCGGTGGCGGTCGCACAGCCTGTCTAGGGCATCTAAGTAGCAGGCAGGGAAGGGAGGAGGCTGATCAGAGGGGAAGGGACAGAAGGACACCTTGGGCTGTGCCCTGAGTCACCCAGGCTCCCTCTTGTTTCTGCTCTGGACTCCCCTGTGTCAGCCAGGAGGAGCTGGGGAGCCCCAGGCTGCGGCTCCTACCCCCACCAGCCGGGGACCTTGGCTAAGGTGGGAGCTCAGGGTCCCCCTCTGGACACCGGGATCCTAGCAGCAGATCGTGGAGACGTCAGTGCCTGGCACAGGGCAACCCCCACTGATGCTGGTCCTCGACTTACCAGAAAGTAAGCTTGATATGAGCGACCCCCACAGGTCTCCCGGCCAGTGCAATCTGAGGCCCAGCCCCTAACAGGCGACACCCTGGCAGCAGACACCCAGTGCTCTTCTGATCTCCATTGCAGCTGGCTCCGGGCCAGGCTGACTTGTATTTGAGTCCCACTTGCAAGACAATAACCCCATGGGCTGTGGACTCTGGTGGCAGGGGCCACCGAGTGCTGCGGACCGTGGGAAGGTGTCATGAATCTGCAGGCGTGTGCAGGGCCATCAGAGTTGGTGATCCACCGACTTAAGGCCCAGCACGGCGGGGGGGGGGGGGGATTCTGGGTGTGGGAGTTCCTGTCTTTTCCACAAACAGCACGAGGCAGGGCTGTGTTAGCTTCTAGGGTAGGAGAGGGGCAGACCCGCCACGCAGGACAAGCCGACCCTCGGGGGTTTGCCACCCACAGGCAGTTTAGGTCCAGGTTCCACTGTGGGGTCCAAAGCTGCTGCTCAGGTCCAGGTTCCACTGTGGGGTCCTTGGGGCTGGCCTTGCCTGGGTGCCCCTCCCCCCAGATGGTGGAGTGCGAGCCCTGGGCAGAGGCCCTCAACCTCTTGACTGTGACCTCACGCCTCTACTCTCCAGCAAGAGAAAGTGAGGTTCCCCCTCTTCGTGCCTGAGGCCTCCGCAGACCTCTCGTTCTCTCCCACACAGCACAGGAGCTGCGCTTCAGCCTGTGCCTGCAGATGAGGAAGGCGAGGCCCCGTGAGATTCAGAAACCCCCAGCGAGTCGGTGCAGTCACTGGGCTTCCAGGTGGGGGCTCTCGGGGTCCTCTCCCTGCTTTTAATTTTCGTGGTGCTGGAGATTGAACCCAGGCCCTCATGCAGCAGTAGAACACTCGGTGCTACCGCTGCGCTGCTCCCCAAGTCCTTCTCGCTGCTTTCAGCGCAGAGGACAGATCGTCAAGGTGCCTCCTGGCCATGCTGGTTTCTGTTCTTCAAACGTGCACAGCTTCTTAAAGCCCCGAGGCTTTCTAACGTGCTGTTCTCCTTCCTTTACTGCCGCTGCTAATTCATCCTTATGCCCTCAGCTTTAATGTCCCTGCCCAGAGCAGCCTTCTCTGCCCCCAGGCGTGGGCAGAACCCTGATGACCATTCTCAACGCTAACCCTGTGCATGTCCCTGGGGATCGAGCCCAGGGCCTTGTGCGTGCCAGACAAGTGCGCTAGCACTGAGCTACACCCCCAGCCCCGTCTTCTTTCTCTTAACAGGTGAGCCCAGCTGGGCTTTCCTGGCTCCCGGGCAATTTCCCCACCAGCCCCTGGGCATCCCAAGAGCAGGGACAGGCGGCCAGTTTTCCTGTGAGCCCCGGAACGTGGCTCAGAGTCAGGGCCCCGGCATGAGCGGGTGTGTGTATGGCTGCGCCGCTATCAGGACAATCTGAACTCTGTCTTTGGACAAACACAGACCCGGCACCCTGGTATCCTGCTCATGGATGCTAATTCTCCGCTGATGTTTTTCAGGCTTTTGCCAACCCTGAGGATGCCATGAGACACGGAGGCCCCCAGTACTGCCGGAGTGACCCGGACGTGGAGCGCTGCCTCAGGCAAGTACTGTTGGGCCAATGGCTGGGCCACAGACCTGGCCATGACCTTTCCTTGCAGATCTGATCACCAGGGGCTTGGAGGGCACCTGAGGGCTGATGGTGTCTGAGAGCCTGATACGATCAGATTGTTTTAACTGACTCAGGACATTGACCTTGGAAAAATAATGCGTGCTCATGACTCAGGATTCCAAAGTTAGCAGAGGATACTCAGTGGCAATGCATTACCCTTCCCCCTTCCCATATCCAGCTGCTGCCTGGTTCCACTGTCCAGGGGCAGGGCTATGGCCAGGGTGTCCTGTATCTTACCCATGAGACTTCATACTTGCAGAGAAAAGAATCACTCTGCTGCTCTGAATGGTGCTTTCTCTTCTCTTCTCCCCTCCCTTCCTCCCCCCTTCACTCCTTTCCTTCCTTCCTACCTTCCTTCCTTCCTTCCTTCCAGTACTGGGTGTTAAAGCCAGCCTTGCACACGCTAAGCACGTTCTCTACCACTGAGCTGCACCCCCATCCCCTTATTTTATTTTATTTTTTTTGAGACAGGCTCTGGCTAAATTACACAGACTCCCTCTGGCCTCGAACCTTCTATTCTCCTGCCTCAGCCTCCCCAGTTGCTGGGATTTCAGGCATGTGCCACCACGCCTGGCTGAGCTGTGCTTTTTCACATGACCAAGTGTGTTTTCTGTGGCTACAGAATTTACATTATCACTTCAGTGAATGGGTGGCCCGGGCCTCCCCTAACCGGTTCTTATGGGCCTTTGGCTGTTCTCGGCCTTTCTGCGGTAGGCAGCAACACCTTTCATCTCCTTTGTGTGTACGTGGGAGACAAACTGTAGGATGCAACCAAATGTAAAACCCAGTGCCCCACGGGCACAAATCTGTTTTCATAACTGGCATATGAGCTATTGCTCCTTGGCCCTGCTAGCTCAGCCTGCGCTCATACTTTTGGGTGGGTCCCTGTTGACATGAGAGGTAAACATTTCTATCACATTTTCGTGTTCCTCTGCATTTCTTTTATTCTGAGTGAAGCTGGACATCCTTTCTTATCTTTGTCTGTTTGTTTTGGGAGGGGGTTGTTTTTGTTTTGTTGAGATAAAGTCTCTGTGCAGCCCAGGCTGGTCTTGAACTTAAGATCCTTTTTCCTCAGCCTCCCAAGTGCTGGGATTACAGGTGTGGGTGCTATGCCTGGCTTTTTTTTTTTTTTTTTTTTTTGAGGTACTAGGGGTTGGACCCCGGGCTGGGATTTAGCTCAGTTGGTAGAGTGCTGCACTGCAGTCTCTAAGGTCCCGAGTTCAATTCCCAGCACCACAAAAATGGGAGAAGGACGTGGCAACCCACTCCCAAGGTAATCCTGAAACAGTCAGCCATTGAAAACCCTATGAGGGTCGCTATGAGTCGGATACCGACTCGATGGCACCTAACAACAACAACAAGGGGTTGGACCCAGGGCCTCGTGCTTGCATGCTCTGCAAGTGCTGGACCACTGAGCTGCACCCCCAGCCCATTTTTTTTTTTTTACTTTTTGAGACAGGGTCTCACTAAGTTACACAGACTGCCTCTGGTCTTGAACTTGAGATCCTCCTGCCTCCCGCCTCCCGCCTCCACCGCCTCCCTAGCTGCTGGGATTATAGGTGTGCGCCACCATGCCTGGCTTGGCTGGCTTTTTATATATTTAACATCCCCAGGCAACTACAAACAAATTTTCTGGCCAGATGCCACGGCACACACCTCTAATCCCAGTGACTTGGGAGGTCAAGGTGGGAGGATCATAAATTTGAGGCCAGAAGCAGCCTGCACAACTTAGTGAGACCCTGTCTCAAAAATAAAAAGTTAAAATAGGGACTGAGGGGGCAGCTCAGTGGTAGAGCACTTGCCAAGCAGAGGCAAGGCCTGGGGCTCAACCCCTTACTACTAAAAGAAAATTCTTATAAAAATCAAAATCACTCATTCCAGATGATGTGGGTCTTAGTGAACACCCACAGAAGCCAAGAGGGAAACCATTCACCATTCTACTCACTTTTCACGTTTGCATCTCTCTCTGTCTTCCGCATTTAAACATACTTCACAAAATTCGACACACATTAGGCAGGCCTAGTTCAGGGCGTCTGTCTTGTTCAGTGAATATTTTTTCACGAGCATCTTCCATGCCATTAAATATTACTCAAAAATGAGTCTTTAAAAAATATTTTTGACTAAGCTGGGCAAGGTGGCTCAAACCTGTAATCCCAGCAACTCGGGAGGCGGAGGTGGGAGGATCGCAAGTTTGAGACCAGAGGGAGTCTGCGTAACTTAGCAAGACCCTGTCTCAAAAAGTAAAAAATGGGCTGGGGGGCGCAGCTCAGTGGTCCAGCACTTGTACCGCATGCAGGCGCGAGGCCCTGGGTTCAACCCCCAGTACAAAAAAAAAATTTTTTTTTGACTGTAAAATTCCCTCAAAGACCAAATATTAAGCTGGGTGTGGTGGCGCACACCTATAATCCTAGCGGCTCGGGAGGCGGAGACAGGAGAATCGCAAGTTTGAGACCTGACGCAGTCTGCGTAATTTAGCGAAACCCTGTCTCAAAAAGAAAAAAAAAATGGGTCGGGGGCGCAGCTCAGTGGTCCAGCACTTGCAGAGCATGCAGGCGCGAGGCCCTGGGTTCAACCCCCAGTACCGCAAAAAAAAAAAAAAAAAAAAAAAAAAAGACCAAATATTAATTTCAGCAACCGGGGTCAGTATTGGAGCTCTGAGTAGCTTCTGCTCTGCCATTTCCCCCAGCAGGCAGCCGTGAGAGGGCAACGAGATGGGTTTTCAGAAGACTAGGGAGACAGGGAACTGGGGTAGCTGGGCAGGGGCGAGGCATGAGGCAAACCGCCACGGTTCTCAACACGTCCCTGTGGATCCCAGGGAGAAATGGGTGGCACAGCATCACTGCAGTAACTGAAATTCTCTGGAAAGAAAGTCTGTGGGGTTTTCCTTATGTTGCTCTTAGCCATCGACAATAATGTACACACTTGCGGTTTTGAAGAATAACAGTGATGTGTCACAGGAAGTGAGACTCCGCTCTGTTCTGTCCTTTCTAACATAACTGTGGTCGACCATTGGTATGAGTTTCCTCTGTCTGCTGTCTGTCCCTCCATCCACCCTTGATCCACCCATCCTCCATCCAATCATCATTTAATGAGCACCTGCTGTGCGTCAGGGGCTGGGATTTAGCTCAGTTGGTAGAGTATCGCTCTGCAGTCTCTGAGGTCCTGGGTTCGATTCCCAGCACTGCAAAAATGGGAGAAGGACATGGCAACCCACTCCCTAGGCAATCCCGAAACGATGAGCCATGGAAAGAGCTATGAGGGTCACTACGAGTCAGACATGACTCGACAGCACCTCACTCACAGCAACAACAACAAGTGATGGGTCAGACACTGTGCTGAGCATTAGCTACCCTGTCATGGGCAAAAGCCTTTCCCTAGACATGACCCCGCCTTGGTGACCCTTGTCTTGCCCTCTTCCCTGGTCATCTCCACTCTTCTGGGCTGTGGAGTGGGACCTGATGAGCAGCTGAGGCAGCCGCCCGAGCCGGTTCATAGCGGCCACCAAGAGGATGTGTCTTGGTTCCTCCCGGGTGGGGTAACCATGCTGGGAAGAGAATAAGCAGACCAGCGTGGGGCTGAGACGTTTTCACCCGCCCTTATACACATTTTCTTCTCACAGAATGAACCATCATCTCTTGAACTGATGCGCCAATGTTTTGGATCAGTCTGGCGTTTTACTGAGCTTCCTTTGTATAATAATGCTGTGCATCCACTCATGGACAGGGCCTGGACACTTGCTGAGTACCAGGGGGTACACCATGGGGCTTGGGTTTAGCTCAGTTGGAAGAGCGCTGCTCTGCACTCTTTGAGGATCCCCAGCACTGCAAAAATGGGAGAAGGACGTGGCAATCCACTCCACTCCCAAGGCAATCCCGAAACAATCAGCCATTGAAAACCCTCTGAAGGTCGCTGTGAGTCAGACATGACCTGACGGCACCTCACAGCAACAAGGGGGTACGTATGGGTGCCTGGGGCTCCTCCTCCACCACCTGATGTCATGGAACCTCATGGGAGGTTGAGGGTGCAGCGCTGAGAGTTACGCAGCCCACTGCCTGCTACTGGAGAGCTGGCTGAGTCTGGAGAGGGCAGGGCGAGAGTGGAGAGACCCCAGGAGCAAAGTTAGTTAAATATTAGACCAGGGTTTATAGTGCAGTAGGGGCTAGCCTCCTGGCCACACAGGAAGACGTTAAGTCTTGGCTCTTGGAGCATAAATCTGCCTTGAAGATTAGCACCTGCTGGAGCCAGAACATGAGCCCCGCTCTGGGAGTACCCGGGGACGAGGTTTAAAGAGTGGAACCTGGCCACCTCCTTTGCTGCCGCCCATCCACCTTTGCCAGCGGCAGCTGTGTGTGCGGACGTCCAGGGAGGGGCTGCCCAGGTGGCCCCCCAGAAGGCAAGCAGACACCTGCCTCGGGCTCTAGAGTATTTCTGGCCATTTGGGACGTGTGGCCTTCATTTGAGGGAACTGAGTTGTCAGGACAGGAGGACCCCAAATCCCAGCCCCAGCAGTTTATCAGATGTCACCCCACGCGACCCTTTTGCAGACGGCCAATCCAGGTGCAGAGAGGGAGAGAGAACTGCCTGAGGCTTTGGAGCGCCTCCGCGGGACAGCAGAGCTGGGGGCCCGTGGCCAAGTGGCCCCTGGCCACTTCCCACCTCGCCATCAGATGCTTTTGTTCCTTTTGGCCCGGGAGACCAAGGGTCTTTGGGAGTCTGGCCAACACGGAGTGAAATTAGCGTTCACAGCCAGGTCAAGGCCAGGGCTGGTGATGGCGGGGGGTGGCCGTGAACGTGACATCCACCTACCTGGGGTCGGCCTTTGCCTTCCTGGTACGGACTTCCCTATCGTCCCAACATTGCCCTGGGCCGGGCACTGTTGTCTCACAGAAGATGAGGCGGTTGGCCTCGGTCACAATGTCGAGGAGCTGGGGCCTGCGGGGCTGGGGGTCTGAGCCTTGGACCCTGCTTTTCTGTTGTTCTGTGTGCTTTTGCTACTGAGCAGCGGTCCCATCCCATTCCGTCCTGTCCCGTCCTTTCCCATACCATTGTGCCACTGAGTTCAAGGACACGCGCAGGAGGACAGGAAGAGGACGGCTACTCAGAGCAGACAGCAGCTGTCGCTGCCCTGCACCTGGGGTCGCTGTGGGCCCCCCTCCCCAGAGCGGCAACGCGCTGCCTTGAAACCCAGCGATGTTGCAATGTCTGAGGGCAAGGGGCAGGCCCAGAGCCAGGAGGGCCTGCAAGTCTGGTCTAGTGGGGATTGGCTTTGGGTGACTTTTACCTAAAAGAGTGGTTATTATTGAAGTGACGCATTTTGCCCAGACGTCTGTCTCCCTGCTACGTGACGCTTTCCATGTCTCTGCGATTGGATCCTGGATGGGGAAGAGGGAGGTGAGGCCAGCCTTCCTTCCTCCCTCCCTCCCTCCCTCCCTCCCTCCCCCACTTTTCTCTTTTTTCCTCTTTCTTTCCTTCTTCCTTCCTCTTTCTCTTTCTTTCTTTCTCTCTCCCTCTTTCTTTCTTTCTTTCTTTTTCTCTCTCCCTCTCTCTCTCTCTCTCTCTCTCTCTCTCTCTCTCTTTCTTTCTTTCTTTTTCTTTCTTCTCACATCCTGATTTTCCCCATCACTCCCTGTGGCTGGCCCCAAGGAGGCTTTGTGGGGCCCCACTGTGGTTTGAGACAGACCAGACAGATGGGGGAGGGAGGCTGGGGGCAGGGCTCCTGACTTTCATAGCTCCCGGCCACCTCCCCTCCCTCCACTGGCAACCGTGGTGTTGCTGTCCCAGGGCTAGAGCTAGGAGGCATGCTTTTCTGCAGGCCCTCCTCCCAACCCTGGACCTCCCTGCTAAAGTAGGGCCCTTGTCCCACCCCTGTTCCTCCGTGTCACCCTGAGTCCTCAAGTTCTTTCCCTGACCTGCTCTTTGGGTCTGGCCATGTCCATGTTCTGTGTGCCCCCTCAGTCTCAAAATGCACTCACTCAGAATGTTGTTGTTGTTGTTGTTAGGTGCCAGTCGAGTCGGGATCCGACTCATAGCGACCCTCATAGGGTTTTCAATGGCTGACTGTTTCGGGATTGCCTTGGAAGTGGATTGCCAGCATTTTTGCAGTGCTGGGAATTGAACTCAGGACCTCAGAGACTGCAGCGCAGCGCTCTACCAACTGAGCTAAATCCCAGCCCCACTCAGAATGTAAGGTCGTACTTTAAGGAGAGAGAAGCACCAGGGTGAATGGGTGCCCTACTCCAGTTATGGCCTGCAGCCGTAGCCCTGTGGCATTTGATCCCATCAGATCTTGGAAGCTAAGCAGGGTCAGGCCTGGTTAGTACCTGGATGGGAGACCGCCTGGGAACACCAGAAGTTGTAGGCTTGGGAGAAGGACCTGGAAACCCCCTCCCAAAAATCAATCTGCCATTGAAAACCCTATGAACAGCAGAGAAGCACTGACAATAGTGTTTCCCCTGTTGTACAGAGGGTCGCTATGAGTCGGATACCGACTCGACAGCACCTAACAACAACAACAACAACCCCAGTTATACCTGTCTCAGAGTTTCCCAGTAGGTGTGCCACTGTCACAGAAATGCTCATGGGGCATTTGTTCTCAAGGGGGCATTTGTCTTGATGTTGCCTGTGGTGGGCAGACCCCATCTGCGGAAGCAGTGGTTTAACCCACAGTGGGCTTCCCAGATGCGTCCCTTCTAATCCACACATGCGAGATGTCGCTGTGCCCACCTCCCTCTCCCTGGATGGAGGGAATTGGGAGGAAAACCAGTGCTTTGTGACTCCCAAGGATGTGAGGGACCTGCCTTATCAGGGGGTCACCTTGGCCCTAGTCTCCAGGTCCTCCTACTTTCCGGTGGTCAGTACCCCAGATCAATGTGGGCTTGCCGTCTAGTGGGGTGGACTGCTGTCTTCGCCACAGAGAGGCCTGACCCCCCCACCCCAGACTTGTTTTCCCCATGGCTGAGCCACAAAGTCAGGCTTAGGAGGAAAAGGAGAGGGGAGGTTTGTGTCGGTCTCGGGGAGACAGAGATGCCAGCTGCCGTGTCCTGAGAAAGCCCCAGGCCCCGCTGGGTGTCCGGGAGTTTTTTTTGTCCACTCGGAATGAACTGTGCTCTGCTTCTCCTGCGCCAGCCCACGCCCCCTCCGCTCCTGTCCTGCCCCTCTTGGGCACCACACTGTACCACACGGGTCAGTTTTCCATGTCTTGAGCACACGGCGCTTATTCCTACCCCGTGGCCTTTGCATAGGCTCGTCGCCGTCCCTGGAGAGTCCCTCCTCTGCCTGGCTGGCTTCTCATTATTCGGGCTCCAGCACAAATGCCTCCTTCCCTGACCCCTGCCATCCCTGTCACATGGCAGAGACCCCTGCGGCATTGGGGTGCTGCGTGTTCCAGGCCACTACCCTGCCCGCTTTGTTCTGTGGCCCTCGCCTATGACTCATCCTGCTGGGCGGGGCCTGGCCCGTGGACCCAGCCTCCGTGGTGACGTGCATGTAACTGGAAGCCCTGGAGAAAAGGCTTTGGCTCCAGCAGAATCCTCACGCCCGTCACATATGTGTGGCCTGTCCTCGGGGGAGGTCGCGGCTTGGGCACCGCGTTCCTGTTTATTGGAGTGTCCAGCGTGGCCATCTATGGCTTCAGGCATTCGCTGGCTCTTTAGCGCATGCGACTCAACTTGCCCAGTCTTCGTAGAGAAAGCTGGCCGTCCACAGGGCTCATGGAAAATGTGAGTCGACTCTCAGCAGCTGTGGGCGAGGGTTTTCTCCCTCGGTCGTTGACACAGCTCCCCCGCCACGACTCACACTCTCGATTACTTTAAACAGACGAAGGAGCCGGGCAGCGTGCATGATTGTGAAGGCTTGGCCGCCCCCAGTGGGCCGAGGCCACTCTTGTTATTATTATCCCTGAACCCGTGGCAGAGGAGACGGAGGCCGGCGCTGGAAGGGGAGGGTGGGCCGCAGCCCGCGTTCAGAGGCAGGGCGGCCTCGGGCCTGACTCAGAGGGGCCGTGGCCGGGAGAAGAGCGCCCACCACGCAGATCTCCAGCCCAGCTCCGGCTCCACCCTGGAGCTGTGCGGTCCCCCACCCCCCGTTTTCTGCCTGGTGTCCAAGGACCAGAGGGTGGGTGGGGAAGTGTGCTGAGGTCTGGCCCCGTGGGCCCTGTGGCCACGGTGAGAAAACCCCGAATCCATGGCCCTTTGGGACTCGTAGCCTGTTAGCAGAGTTTTGCTGTCACAGCTGCTGTGGGCCTAAGCTTGGTGTCACTGTCCCTCTTGGCCCTGGTGTCTCTCCCTTCCTGACTGTGAGGGGATCTGCATGTCTGGCACCCCTAAAGGCAGGGCCCCAGCTTCCTCGACATTCCCTGCTGACCGTTACCCTCTTTGCCTCCCCAGAACCCACCGGAACGACATGGAGACCATCTACCCCTTCCTCTTCCTGGGCTTCGTCTACTCTTCCCTGGGGCCTGACCCCTTCGTCGCCTGGGCGCACTTCCTGGTCTTCCTCGTGGGCCGCCTGGTGCACACCGTGGCCTACCTGGGGAAGCTGCGCGCGCCCATCCGCTCCGTGGCCTACGTCCTGGCCCAGCTCCCCTGCGTCTCCATGGCACTGCAGATCATCTGGGAAGCCGCCCACCACCTGTGACCGCCAAGTGCTGCCTCCTCGGCCACCACAGTGTGGGCTGAGAGCCGTCATGGCTGGACCTGGGGACCTGGATGGATGGGTCCTGATTTCCTGGCCACCTGCTGAGCATGTGGATCTGATCCTGGCGGGGCTGTGTGGCGTGCGATCGTGTGCTTGTATGCCCACGCGTGTGTATGTGCCCGTGTGTGTGCCTGTTTGAGTGTGTGTGCCCGTGTGTGTGTGTTTCTTAGCCCCTCGGATTCCTGGACAAGGTGTAGTGGGACCCCTCAGGGTGTCCTATCAAGGTTGGTAGAAAGCCTTGCACCTCAAACAACAGAGTGGTAAACACATCCCTTCCTCTCCCGCCCGAAGAGAGAGAGGAGACTTCCTGTAGGGCCCTCAAACCGGACCCTCATCCAGTCCAGACTCCTCAGCCTAATAAAATGCAGATTGCTCAGCCCCACCCTGGCGAGTCCGGCTGGGCCACCAGACAGGTGAACCTGGCCGTGTAGACTGTTTTGTTTTGTTTTTTAGACAAGATCTCACCATGTAGCCCAGCCCGAGTCCACTTCCCGAGTGCTGGGATGACAGGCAGGTGCCACCATGTGGGTCCCATCGGTGTCTCAGGAAGGCTTCTGTGTGTGGCCCGGCGCCCTCGGGCTGGGCCCCAGGACAGCTAGGGAACGTGTGACGTCTGCAGAGGGAGTGCCCTCAGACACCCTGTGGCCGCTTCCCTTGCCCTTTGCTTCGAATTCCTCGTCTGGATGATCCTCTGTGGCTCAGATGTGGGTGGGAAAGTCGCTTTCAAGGCACCAGTCCCTCTAAAGGGCTGCCAGTCAAGGAGAGTGGGCTGTGAGTGACCAATCACAGGTACTTCCTGCCTCCTTCGGTATCTGAGGTTTGGAACCTGCGAGTTGTGTGTGTGTGTGTCTGCACGTGCGCATGCGTCTGTGGAGCATCTCCTAGACTCTGAGCCCTGTGTGTTTTTTAATTATTAAATAGCAGAGCCCGACGCATCCGGCCCACTGCCTCTCAGCCTCCCAGGCTCCTTGGTCCTGGCATCTGCACTGCCCGAGCTGGCCTGGTGCCCTCTGGGCATTTTTGCCAGTGGGCATCTGGAGCCCAACTGGCAGGACCTGTTCTCTGGCAAACCCAGAAACTGAGTCACACAGCCAGCAGGCCACCGCAAGGCCATCTCCTGCTTCTGCAAGGGGCGCCTGGATAGCGTGGTGTTTGGCTTGGGGACCCAGTAATGCCTGAATCCTGCTTCGGCCGCGTCACCTTCCCAGCTCACGGGCTGCTGTTAGCAGCTCCAGATTTATGGACAAGGACTGAGGCCACAGGAGGTGAACACCTTGGGTCCACTCACGCCTGACTCTGTCAAGCTTCAAAGTCCCTGTTCTCAACTACTAGTCTAAAGGGACTCCTTACCCCCAGGGTCCCTCCCAGAGCCCTACAGCCCCGATGCCTCTCTGGCTGATGGGATCCTCAAAGGGGGCTCAGGACCCCAGGCCTCACTGGAGAAGCCCAGCTGTGTGAGGCTCTTGACTCCCTGGGGTGGACAACGCTGCCCCCTGGTGGAGAGATGTCGCCTGTGTCGATTGGCCTCAGCTGCAGGTGGGGAAAGATGACGCGAGCGTGGGGGTGCCAGGAGTGCCCTGCTCTGTGCTCAGCGTTGGGCTGCACACGGTGCCAATATTTCCCCACTTAATCCTCAACACGATCCTTGTTAGGTGCCATTGAGTTGTGTCCAACCCATAGTGACCCTCACAGGGTTTTCTGATTGTTTCGGGATTGCCTTGGGTGTGGATTGCCATGTCCTTCTCCCATTTTTGTGGTGCTGGGAATTGAACTCAGGACCTCAGAGACTGCAGAGCGGTGCTCTACCAACTGAGCTAAATCCCAGCCCCAACACAATCCTAAGGGAGGCGATTGTGCTTAGATGAGGGGGGCCAGGCTCAGGCAGAGGAGACTCAGGCAGCGCCCCTGAGCTCGGAGTTGGAAGGCCCGTGGGAGGAGACGCCCCAGGGTGTGGATAATCTGGGTGACTCGGTGTGTGCTTGTGTGTTTGTTATCCTTCCTGGGGAAAGGGGGGCTTTGAGGGCAAAGAGCCTGCCAAGCGCCTGCAGTGTGCCAGGGCGGGGGGCCTCCATCACCCATGGTGACTTTGTGCTCTGCAGCCTGCATGGTGACAGCTCTTGGCTACCGGTGTACTGCCCCCTCTGACTGCTCACTCTTTTTTTTTTTTTTTTTTTTTTTTTTTTTTTTGTGGTACTGGGGGTTGATCACGGGGCCTCATGCCTGCATGCTTTGCAAGTGCTGGACCACTGAGCTGCACCCCCAGCCCTTTTATTTTTTTCCTTACTTCCTGAGACAGGGTCTCACTAAGTTGCATAGGCTTCCTCTGGTCTCGAACTTGCGATCCTCCTGGCTCCGCCTCCCAAGCCGCTGGGATTACAGACGTGCGCCACCACGCCCTGCTTGTCTGCTCATTCTTCACTGCTTGCCCTGGGTCCAGGCGAGGGCAGTGACAGCCCTGAGTGACTAGCTCCCTGTGGCAAGGAGGGGTGGGAGCCCGGGGAGTCCTCTAACTCCCACTGGAGGGTCTGCCTGGGGGACCACTGGCTGCAGAAAGGGGCAAGGCAGGCTGGCTTTGGGCAGGGAGTCCAAGCAGAGGAAGTCCAAGGGGAAGATGGGAAGAGAGGAGAGAGGCTGAGAAGGCCACCGAGGCAGCTGTGTGGAGACCAGGGGCAGGAGGGAAACAGCCAGGCAGGGGCCTGTGCCAGGTCCAGATCCACTCATGATGGGTAGACAGTCCCCACATGAGGAAGAGTATTTTTAATAAAGGCATTGGAAGGAAAATCCACCGAAAGGAGAGGAGTACTCCTAGCCTTGGAGGGAAAGTCTTCTGAAAAGGGAATTGTTGTTGTTAGGTGCCGTCCAGTCGGTATCCGACTCATAGTGACCCTCATATGGTTTTCAATGGCTGACTGTTTCGGGATTGCCTTGGGAGTGGATTGCCAGGTCCTTCTCCCATTTTTGCGGTGCTGGGAATTGAACTCAGGACCTCAGACACTGCAGTGCAGCGCTCTACCCACTGAGCCAAATCCCAGCCAGAAAAGGGAATAGTACCTCCAAAAAGAAGGTCTCTTCATGGAAAAGGACTTGGAACGCCATGTTTTCTTTTTCTCAAATTTTAATTGGTCACTATGGTAGACTTCTGGAAATATTAATGAAAAATAATCTTCTGGCTCTGTGGGCAAGGCTAATTCAGATTGGGAGTTGACAAGCCTCAGGCTTTCTTAAACAGGAAATCCCTGAATGACTTTCAACAGTGTAGACTCCTTAAGCAAAAGCCTTTGTACCGACAGCTCTACAGTAAGAAAAAGCACCCATTCTTCATAACAACAGACTCAATGGGGTGACACAGGTGACAGTTAGCTGCCCAAATTCCTGCATAAAGTTAAGAATAGTCAATTGTTACAGGAAATATAGATGCTCAGGTCATCTTGGTTTATTTCTTTGGAATAATCACAATTTGTCTCTGAGTTCCTCTTCCACTTTGATTACCACCTGACACTCATGTGACAATTGATCAGGTGATTCCATCAATGCAACCAACTTCCTTGTCCTTTTTCTGAATTTTCATAAGATTTAATGAATTGTGATTCTGTATAAAAAGGCTGAGTTATCTGGAAATAAATGGAACAAGATCACACTGCCTCCGAGCTGCTGTGTCTGCTACCCATCGCCGACTCCTCATCCATCTTCGGGGACCCCTGGATCCTAGGCTGCAGCTGGTCTGCGGCAGGCCTGGGATGTGGCCCCTGTTCCCAAGTGGCTTGGGCAGTGGTGTGCCCTGGCTGGAGCCCTGGAGCTGGAGGCCCCAGCGGAGAGACAGGTATGGCTGAGGGCAAGGATGGGGGCCCCAGGAGGGGATCCCAGGGAGGCAGCAGCAGCTGTGTGAACTTCCCAGGGCCTGCTCTGCACCTGTCCTGACCCCTGCAAGCCCTAGCCTCAGGGACGCAGAAGGGCAGGGAGAGGCCTCGCCTCCTGGCTGTACACCCAGGCCCAGGGCAGCAGCGGAGAGGGCAGGTGCACAGTACCAGGAGAGGCCTCAGGTCCCCACCTGCTGAGACAGCCAGAGGCAGCGGCACTCGCCACCACATAGGTGAGTTGAGCCCCATGTGCAAGCTGGGCTTGGGCACCCTGGGCTTCCTCTCCTGACCTCACCCTCACCTGCAGCACAAAATCCCCCCGGGCTCCACCCAGGCTTGGACCCGCCCCCAGGGCCGCCTCCTCCCTCCTGGGAACTGGGCAGTGTGGGCCTGGCTTGGAGTCTGGGTGGAGGGGGCAGTGAGGTCCTGGGGTGAGCAGAGGCCTGGTTGCCCCTGAGCCATAGCTCGCAGAGCCAGGTTGGGGCCTGGTTGGCTTACTGGGATGTGGGAAACCTGAGCCACCCTGGTTGGGGCCTGGTGTCTGGAGACCTCTGAGCTCTGAGTGAGCGGGAGGCAGAGCTGACCTGGGGTTCACGCAGATCCAAGGGCCAGGGGGCCAGGCTTTATTCTGTGAGTCTCACTGTGTAGCCCAGGGTGGCCTCGTATCCACCATTCTCCTGCCTCCACTTCCTAAGTGCTGGGATGACAGGGCTTCACAGGGATCTTCCTCCAAAGTGTGCCTATTGGATCAAACGTGACGGAATCCTTCAATCCCACCCTGCAGCGCACCTGCTCAGCAGGAGGCCTCCACTGGTAGTGGCTGCTATTCTCTGACCTCCTGGCTCCCCTGGCTTTCCCGACCGCGCCCCCACCCCCCCAAGCAATCCTGGGGCTCTCCAGTCAATGGACTTCTTGGCTCAAGGCTTCTGAGAGCTTCTCTAGAACTCGAGGGACCTGTGGGTACAGTAGGGTGAGGTGGACAGAGGGGCTGCTTTTTGGTCCTGAATGGTGGTCTGCAAGGCAGAGACAGCCTGGGAACTCCCCTGGGGAGGCAGAGCCCAAGGCCTGCAGAACTGGGAATCCTGGGCCTCTGTGTGTAGGTCCATGAGAGGCCACTATCATCAGGAATGGGCTTCCAGGCTGGCCAGGGTGAAAGATGGATCTATTCTACTTCTGGATGGGTGGGATTCGGGTGGTAGTCCCTGAAGAGGAACTTCTCTGCAGGGCTGGTGGAAAATCCAGGCAGCCTTCCCAAGAGAGACATTGTTTGAATTGGAGCCTGAAAGGTGGATGAGGTCTAAAAATTGCTAAGGTTTTTTTTGTTGTTGTTGTTTTGTTTTGTTTTGTTTTGTTTTGTTTGAAAGTAATGGACAAAGTCAAAGGTTTAGAAACCATAGAAAAGCTCAAAGCAGAAAATAAAAACCTCCTCTACTCTTACCATGCAGAGGCTCTCCGGGTCCAAGCCCAGAGGGCTCTGGGGCACGTGTCCACATGTGCTGCACTGAGGGCTTGGACCATTGCAGTAGCCTCCCAGCTGGATCCCTGTGTTGCCCTTGGCCCCCATGGCCACTTCCCACCCAGGACCAGAGGCTCCCTTCACTCCTGTGTGCAATGACTTCCTATGGCTTCTGCTCCCCTCAGAGGGAGGCCAGCAAGGTCTTGAAAGGTCTGTGTGTACAACTCCTTGATTTTTTTTTTTTTTTTTTTGAGGTCCTGGGAATGGAACCCAGGGCCTCATCCATGCTTGGAAAGTGTTTTACCATTGAGCTACATCCTCAGCCCATCTTCTTAATCTTTACTTTCTTCATAATCTGTATCTCCTTGTAGGATGTGCACTTAAGGAACACAGGGATTTGGATCTACACTGCAGCGGGGGCTGTGCTTGTGCCCTGAACTACTATTCTAGCGGATATTTGTCAAGGGAATGAAAGGACATGTGCAATGAACGTGTGCATGCATGACTGTGCATGTACTGTGTGCATGCATGCATACATATTATATGGAGATTCAGAGTGATTTTTATCCTGGATGGAATTTCATAACAAAAAATCATTATGAGGGTTTCTCATCCCCAAGGGGACATCAGCATGTCACAGATGTGGGTGACGTCTGTGCTCAGGGGATGATGGAAGTGTACAGAATCCTTAGATGTGCTCTTTTGCCAAGGTGGATGGCATGTTTTGTTTTGCTGGGTTTTTGAGACAGAGTCTTGCTACATAGTCCAGGCTGGCCTTGAACTCGAGATCTTCCTCCCTCAGCCTCCCGAATGCTAGAATCACTGGCACCTGCCACTATACTCAGCTAACAACGTGAATTTTTATTTTTATTTATTTATTTGATTAATTAATTTATGTGGTACTTGGGAGTAGGACCCAGGGCCTTGAACATAGCTGGCAAGTGCTCTACCACTGAGCTGCACCCTTTGCCCATTTTCTACCTTTTTATTTTGAGACAGGGTCTTGCTAAATTAGATAGGCTGCCTCTGGTCTTGAATTTGCAATCCTCCTACCTCCACTTCCAGAGTCACTGGGATTATAATAAAGGCGTGTGCTACCATGACTGATTATGATGTGAATTCTAATAGTGCTTGGGAATCCCACCGTCCTGGATACCCTCGTCATTTATTCAATCGCCCCTCGCTGTTGGGTAATTAATTTCCCAGGCTTCACTGCACAAGCCACAGGCATCTTCACCCATTCATCCTTGTGCACATCCACTTCTCTAGGGTGCCTTCCTAGGTGTAAAGTTGCTGGGTCAAAAAGGCATATCTGATCTGTTCGTAAGGCTTGTGGTACATATGGTGTCCTCCAAAAGGATGGCTCCAGTCAGGATAGGATTTCATTTATTTATTTATCACAGTACTTGGGGGTTGAACCCAGGGCCTTACACATATGTTGCGAGTGCCCTACCACTGAGCTGCATGCTCTGCTCATTTTTTGTTTTTTATCCTAGACAGGGGGGCTGGGATTTAGCTCAGTGGGTAGAGCGCTGCGCTGCAGTCTCTGAGGCCCCGAGTTCAATTCCCAGCACCGCAAAAATGGGAGAAGGGCCTGGCAACCCACTCCCAAGGCAATCCTGAAACAATCAGCCATTGAAAACCCTATGAGGGTCGCTATGAGTCGGATACCGACTAGATGGCACCTAACAACAACAACATCCTAGACAGGGTCTCATTAATTTACACAGGCTGCCTCTGGCCGAGAACCTGCAACCCTCCTGCCTCTGCCTCCCAAGTTGCTGGGATTAGAGGCATGCGCCACTGTGCTTGGCTTGGGATAGGATTTTTAAAAGGATTTTTAGAAAGTTTTGTCAGTTTTGTTCCCAAGTAATTTAGAAGAATTTACCTGAAGAATAGTGACCACCCCAAGTCACACCTCCCTGGGAAAACCACTGGTCGAGTTATGCTTTCCGACCTTCTGGGTTTTACTACTAAGTATATTAAATATGTGGGGCTGGGGCTTAGCTCAGTTGGTAGAGTGCCTCACTGTACTCTCTGAGGCCCTCAGTTTAATCCCCAGTACCAAAAAAAAAAAAAAAAAAAAAAAACAACAACAACAAAAACCCAAAAAACAAAAACAAACAAACAAAAAAACAAACAAACAAACAAAAAAATGGGAGAAGGACCTGGTAATTCACTCCCAAAGCAATCCCAAAACAATCTGCCATTGAAAACCCTGAGGGTCATTATGAGTCACATCCCACTCGATGGCACCTAACAACAACAGCATATTAAATATGTACGTCATATACTGCACCTACATTGAATAGACCCAAAAAGAGAGAGATTGTGAGGTCGACAGTGTTTCTTCCTCTAAGCCCCTCACCCCTTTGACATTGTGTCCATGCTGGAAACCCTGCCCATGGCTGCCAGGTGGTGGATGTGGTGGATATCTGTACCAGCCATGGTTTGGACCAGTTTCTTTTTTCTTTTTTTCTTTCTTTCTTTTCTTTTTTTTTTTTTTTTTTTTCGGTACTGGGGGTTGAACCCAGGGCCTCGTGCCTGCATCCTCTGCAAGTGCTGGACCACTGAGCTGCACCTCAGCCCATTTTTTTTTACTTTTTGAGACAGGGTCTCACTAAATTATGCAGACTGCCTCTGGTCTTGAACTTGTGATCCTCCCGCCTCCGCCTCCCGAGCCGCTGGGATTACAGGCGTGCGCCACCACGCCCAGCATTTCTTTACTTTTTGAGACAAGGTCTCACTTAATTACACAGACTGCCTCTGGTCTCAACTTGCGATCCTCCTGCCTCCGCCTCCTGAGTCACTGGGACTACAGGTGTGCGCCACTGCACCCGGCGGACCACCTTCATTTTGTTTGAATTAGGAAAATAACAGGGGTTTCCTTGTCTTATCTTTTTCTTTCTTCTGGTTTTATTTATTATTTATTTATTGATTGATTGATTGATTGATTGATTGATTGTGGTACTTAGGATTGAACCCAGGGCTTCACACATACTTTGCAAGAGCTCTACCATTGGGCTGCACCCCGAGTCAGGATCTCACTAACTTACCCAGGCTGCCTCTGGCCTTGAACTCACAATCCTCTTGCCTCAACCCCCAAGTCACTGGGATTACAGGCGTGCGCCACTACACCTGGCTGGTTCATTTCTTTTTTTATTTTCTTTTTTCATTTCATTTCATTTCTTTTCTTTTTCTTTTCTTTTTAATACAGGTTTTCACTGTGTAGCCCAGGCTGGCTTGGCACTTGCTTACATAGACCAGGCTGGCCTTGAACTCACAGCTATCTTCTTGCCTCAGCCTCCAGAGTGCTGGAATTATAGGTGTGTGCCACCACACCTGACAATAGTAAGGATTTTCTTTCT
Source organism: Pedetes capensis (assembly GCA_007922755.1). Lineage (NCBI taxonomy): Eukaryota > Metazoa > Chordata > Mammalia > Rodentia > Pedetidae > Pedetes > Pedetes capensis. Next base: position 127,272 of record VMDO01002859.1, on the reverse strand, counting down.
GTTTGCCAAATATAAAATTGTAACACTGAATTACATCTTTTTAAAAACTGTATCTGCTGACTCTCTCGAATTTCTTTTTGAAAGGTTGATGCTGAATTGTAACCCTCTTGGGGATGAGAATTCCCTGGCAGGGAGGCATTGGGTGGATGAGGGAGCGCAGCGGACACAGTGCACTGGGTTGTCGGGACTGAAGAATCTGGGGTGGGTTGAGGCTGACCATGGAGGGCAGGGCTGTGAACACCTGATCTGTGTGGTTGGACTTGGCAGGAGGGACCTAGGGAGCCATAGGAGGCTTAAGGAGGAGGGAACTTGGACAAGGCTGTGCTTTAGGACAATTAACCTGTCCGCGGTGCTGAATGGTCCAGGAGACAAGACGGGAGGCTGTTCCTGCCGCCTGGCCCAGAATCTGGTCTGCCCTGTGGCAGGCTGGGTGCACCATGGGTGGAGGGAGGACAAGCTCAAGGTGACCGCCAAGCTCCCTCCCCACTTGTGTTCGTTTTCTGTCCCTGTGTCCCAGGTTGCCACCAGCTTAACAGTTTAAAACACCACACTAGCTCACAGTTGTGTAAGTCAGGACTCTGGGCTCTCCTGGGTCTGAGAAGGAACCATCCAGGGGTCACCCAGCCTGAGGTTGCACGGAGCTCCCGTCCTCCTCCTAGTTCATTTGGAACGTAGGCTGCTGTGGATTCCTTCAGGTCGTAGGACTGGGGCCCGCAGCTCCCAGCTGACTTCACAACCTGGCTGTTTGCCGACCTTCAAAGACAGGGGATTCTGCTAAGACAGGGCACCCAGAGGTGAGATTCGCCAGCCACCTTAGGCTTCTGCCTCCTACATCTCTCCTGGGCGTCCCCTTCTGATTTCAAGGTTCCCCTTCCTCACTGCCTTATGCTCCGTGCTCGATGCCTTCGCCCTGCTTCGAAGGTGTGAACCAAGAGCGAAGGAAACCACCGGCCACAGAGCTGCAAGACCTGAAGGCCTAAGCGCGGGATGGCGGCCGTGAGGAAGGGGAGAGTGGGGTCCTGGGTGGGCACTCATTCCCCACTCACCGGGCATCGATGTGCAAAGGTGTTGTCCACCTCTGCTGTGGGGAGTGAGGGAACCCCAAAGTCAGGAGAGATGGCACCTTTTGTGTGTGTGTGTGTGTGTGTGTGTGTGTGTGTGTGTGCGTGTGTGTGTGTGCAGTACTGGGGGTTGAACCCAGGGCCTCACGCCTGCATGCTCTGCAAGTGCTGGACCACTGAGCTGCATCCCCAACCCTTTTTTTTTTTTTTCACTTTTTGAGACAGGGTCTCGCTAAGTTACGCAGACTGCCTCTGGTCTCAAACTTGCGATCCTCCCGCCTCCGCCTCCCTAGCCGCTGGGGTTACAGGCATGCACCACTGCGCCCGGCACGAGATGGCACCTTTTTTGTGTTTTTTGTTTGTTTGTTTCTTCCAAAGAGCTCATATTATGGGCTGGGGGTATAGCTCAGTGTTAGAGTGCCTGCCTAGCATATACAGAGCCCTGGTTTCACTTCCCAGCTCCACAAATTGATTCAATAAACAACTAAATAAAGTTGAAACATGTGTTATGTATTGGACACTAATACATTAGCCTGCTTCTTTTTTTTTTTTTTTTTTTTTGCTTATTTTTTTCTGCCAAGTTGTTGTTGTTGTTGTTAGGTGCCGTCGATTTGGTATCCAACTCATAGTTGTATAGCGACCCTCTGTTCAACAGGGGAAACACTATTGTCAGTGCTTCTCTGTTGTTCATAGGGTTTTCAATGGCAGATTGATTTTTGGGAGTGGGTTGCCAGGTCCTTCTCCCAAGCCTACAACTTCTGGTGTTCCCAGGGGGTCTCCCATCCAGGTACTAACCAGGCCCGACCCTGCTTAGCTTCCGAGATCTGACGGGATCGGATGCGACAGGCCTACGGCTGCAGGCAAGTTCTTACCAAAAAAAAAAAAAAAAAAAAAAAGAAAAGAAAAGAAAAAAAAAGTGAGACCAGTGGGTATGAGCCACCCTACGATTTAAGCTACTTATATTTTTGCTTGTGACTTCTCAGATTTTTTACATCGCACCTTTAAAATATGTGGTCACACCTGTGGGCACGTTGCTCTTCTCTTTTGGGTTATTTCTCTAAGCACTCTTAGAGATGGAATGGTTTGGCTAAAGCCCAAGAACATTTTCATGCCTGTTGGTACCTTTCCCAATCGCTTGTGCGGTTTCTATCCTGCGACCCCTGCTTTGTCTTTCAAGAGGAGGCAGGATCAGGGCTGGGTGGCCAGCCCAGGTCTTCTGCAGAAGGATTGCGAGGTCTGTTGTATCCGCCGGCATCCATCACCGGAAGCCACAGTGACTCTGCAGCGCCCTCCAGGGGCAGACAGCAGAAATGCAGGATCCTGAGGCACTTCTGGTTTTGGTCCTGCCTGGCACTGCTTGTGGGCCCCAAGGGCCTTAGGATTGAACCCAGGGCTTCACACATACTTTGCAAGAGCTCTACAGCAAGGGCCTGGAGGAGGAGCTTCTGAGCTGGCCAGGAAGTGCCACTTCATCCCAGACAAGAAGGGGATTTTCACTTCCTCAAGCTCCATCCCTCACTCCATTCTCCTCTGCCATAAAAACCCACTGCCCGTTTATGGAGAGGGGCTCTGGGCCAGCAAGCTTGTGCGGTGAGTCCTGTTATCTTCCAGTTCACAGGGGAGGAAACCAAGGCTCAGGGCGGTGCGTGGTCAAGGTTGTGGTGTTAGGTGCTGGCAGGCTGGGTCTGAGTCATAGCGACCCTACGTACAACAGAACAAACACTCTCCAACACTGTGCTGTGCCCCCGCACCATGTCAGTGCTTCGCTGCTATTCATAGGGTTTTTGGTTTTTTTTTTTTTTTGTGGTACTGGGGGTTGAACCCAGGGCCTCGCTCCTGCATGCTCTGCAAGTGCTGGACCACTGAGCTGCACCCCCAGCCCATCTTTTTACTTTTTTGAGGCAGGGTCTCACTAAGTTACGAAGACTGTCTCTGGTCTCGAACTTGCAATCCTCCTTCCTCCGCCTCCCAAGCCACTGGGATTACAGGCCTGCGCCACCACACCCAGCTTAATTCATAGGGTTTTCAATGGCTGATTGTTTCAGGAGTGGGCTGCCAGCTCCTTCTCCCATGTTTTGTGGTGCTGGGGATCAAACCCAGGACCTCAGAGAGCGCAGAGCGGCCCTCTACCCACTGAGCTAAACCCCAACCCTGGCTCCAGGTTACAGAAGCACCCATTCTGGTCCTTGTTTCTCTGGTATTGTTTTTCCCAGGAGTCTCTCTCTGCCTCTGTCTCTCTCCCCTTTATTTGCTACAGGAAATAGAACCAGACGCCCACAGCGCCTTTTCCCAAGCCTCCTTGGCCCAACGGATAAAGGCCGCAGATAGAGGAGCCTGACTTCTCCTGCCTGGGCGGGAGCCTGGGCATCTTGGCCGTGGGGAAAAATGATATCCTGGGACGGGTGCCCAGGAAGCTGCCCACACAGGCCTGCAATTAGGGCTCCACCAGCGTCAGTGATGTGGAGTATTTTCTGTCCTCCGGGGACGGCTGCGGCCCCTCCCTCAGCTTCCTGGAGCCGCATGTGCAAGCGATTAAGCCGGTTTATTTTCTCTAGAGGAAGTGACACTGACCCCCCCCCCCAAGGGCCGGTGGCTCCATGGGAACAGGCCCCCGGCTTTTTCCAGAGCTGGCAGTCCTGGGGCCCTCCGTCCCAAGCCCCGCTGGGGGGGACCCCATCTCTGTGGCAGACACCCCGACCTGCAGGTCCTTGTGGTTCCTCCCTTTGGCGTGGAACGTAGAAAACCACGACGGGGCCTTTGTCAGGCTCTGGGGTCCGGCCGGGTGCCTTGAGAGGGCTGCCCACTCGCTGGCTCCCAGCTTAGCATCTTTGGGTCGAAGAGGCCACTGTTCCAGGCTGCCCGTGAGGACGCTGATATTTTGGTACTGGCAGCCTGCAGCCAGTACCAATCCCACAGGGGGAGGGAAAAGCAGTGCAGAGAACCCAGCCTGAGAAATGCTCCCACGGGGCCAAAGAGATGCTTCTGACCTGCCCCGGGGCCTTTGCACACACCGTTCCCTTAGTGGAAACACTATCCTCCTTCCCCTCTGTGACTGGTGAACTCTCCATCGTTCCAGGAACACCCCCTCCAGGAAGCCTGCCCAGATGTCTTAGAATAGGTCTGGGGCCCTCATGCCGCTCCTTCGGGGCCTTAGGGTTGTGATGGTGTAATTACTTGTGCGGTGTTTTACCTCCCTGGTGCAGCTCTGTGGCCAGCCTGTGCCTGCTCTCTGCTCTTCCCCCAGGGGTCCGGGGCAGGAGGGCCTGCGTTCATGGCAAGCGAGTCTGTGCTCAGTGAATGGGTGGGAAATGGGGACACAGAAGGTGTCTCCCCAAGGCACAGGCCACACACAGGGAGTGGCAGCTCTGACCGCCCCCTGGCCCCTACCAGGCGGGCACCACCGCATGCTCTGGCGGCCCTCGGGGCCAGGTGCACTGAGCCAGCTCAGGACATCAGCAGAGCACCCTCTCCCCACTCTCCTACCCCCCCCCCCCGCTGACCTGCTGATCAGAGTCCCCTTCCCAGGAGCCTGGCACATCCGAGGGGTCATTGCCGAGCCCCTAGGAGCAAAGTCCCCATGGTGAAATTCCACCCGGGTACGGGGAAGACAGTGGGGGACGGACTGGGGACAGGGAGGCCAGGAGCTCTCGGCCTCATGCTGGTATAGCTATGACATCCTCTAGGCAAAACCCAGATGTTCCTCGGTCCAGGAGACACATGTGGCCTCGTCCTGTTTTAGGCCATGTAGACGTGGCCTGTGGTTGGTGCCTTAGGACACTTTGCTGCCAGCAGGTAGGGCTGGACACGGGAAAAGCAGCCCATCTCCCTGACTCCCCTAGGTCGGATGGTTGAGCCACCCCAACCCCCGAGGGCTGGGGTCCAGCCCTGCCACTCCCAGGGGCTGATGGCTTTTGTGTCCTTGGGGCGGGGGATGGGGTCGGAATGGGGGTCCTTTCAGCAGAGTGACCTGCAAAGTCCCTGGTGGGTCCCCATCAGAGGGGCGTCCAGGACAGGGGAGGCCTCGGTCCACCCCTTCACCCACAGCTCAGGCACACCCACCTATGTGATATCTCGGATCCTCTGTGACCCGTTTCTGTCTCCGAATGGCTAGGGTAGGGGGGAAGGCCTCTGGTGGCCTCAGCGGTCAAGGGCCACTCTGCTGTGTGGGGGCCTGGCCGGGATCCCCAGGCTGCACCCCACACTCCCATGCTCGGAGGCCTCAAGGGTGCCATGTTTCAGACGTGAGGGTTTAACTCCTGTGGCCAGTCAAGGAGCGTGTCACCCCACCTGTCCCCACAAGACGGAGTTGACTCCCAGCCAGTCACACACGAGGCTCCTCCCAAACGCCTGGGCGCCCTGTGGGGCTCAGGGTGACAGATGGAGGCCAGGGCAGGTCCTGCCTCCCACCCCACTCCCCGGGGCCCTACAGGTGACAAAGGATGGCACCTGAAGGACCCACTGTGTGCAGATGGCAGGCCCAGGGCTGTACCCACAACCAGCACAGGGCGAGAAGTGCCTGGAAGGCCTCAGCCCCATGGGCCCCGGCTCCTCCCAGCAGCCAACACAATCGGCTCCCGACCTTGCCCCGCGACTTCGTGGGGCTTAGACATGGTTTTATTCCGTAAAGACAGAAGCTAGCTGGTGTTAACACAAGGAGGAGCGAGGTCCGAGGGGGCTCCTGCTCCGCCTCCCGGCCCGGCCCCTCCAGGGCCCACCGGACACAGTCTCGGCCGCTGCCTCTCGAGCTCAGGAGTCCAGGCTGCGGAGATGGGCCCACAGAGCCCGTCCAGCCTGTCTCGGGGACAGGGACAGCTGGAGGCCACGCCTTTTCTGCTGTACCAGACCCGGGAGGTGGCCGGGTCCCGGCCGCAGGCCGTCAGTTCACCGTGGGTACCTGGCTCTGGTGCAGGCTGAACTCCTTGGCCTTGAGGCGCAGGCTGGCAATGCTGTTGGCCATGTTGACCCCTGGGGTCGCGGGGCCGGAGCCCCCAGGGCTGTAGGGCGGCACGGAGCTGGGGGTGACAGGAAACACAGGACATGTTACCGGGGCTGGGCGCTGCCTCTGGGGGCCCTGTCTTCCCCCCCAGCTTGCTCTCCGGGGGGCCTGTGCCCGCCGTGGGGGTTGGGGGAGGGGTGGGAAGCAGCCAGAGTGGGCGCTGGCTCAGAGAAGGTTCCCCTCTTATTTGCTGGCCTTCCTCACCAGGTGGTGGCCCTCCAGGCAGCAGGACCTGGCCCCCAGCACCTGCTCTGGGCCTGCTGCGAAGGGCAGAGATGGCTGAGCCGGACAGGGAGGGGTGGGGAGAACCTTGGACTGGGGTCTCGTGAGATGACCACCCCCACCTCCCACAGCTCTGGTGGAGCCGTGGACTTAGCCTAAGGGGGGAACCCTGGTGTGGGGGGACATAGTGGCCCAGCTCCCCGGAACCCCCTCCTTCTTCCTTTCTCAACAGCCACCTTGGAGCCTTTTCAACCAGCTGGCTCTGGAATGCGGCTCTGGGCCCCAGTCAGGCTCACGGGACAGGAATGGCATCCTCTCCACCCGAGCAGCCTCAGTTTCTCCCCCAGAGGGTGGACACAGGGGGCTGGGATTCTCCTTCTTCCTTCCTTCTTTCTCTCTTTCTCACTTCTTTCTTTCTTTCTTCCTTCCTTCCTTCTTCCTTCTCCTCTTCCTCTTCCTGCCCCTCCCCCTCCCCTCCCCCATCCTCCTCCTCCTCCTCCTCCTCCTCTTCTTCTTCTTCTTCTTTTCTTCTTCTTCTTTGCAGTTGAACCCAGGGCCTCCCACACACTTCGCAAGCCTCTCCCACTGGGCTGCACCCCCAGCCCACCTTTTACTTTCTATTTTGAGCCAGAGTCTTGCTAAGTTATGCAGGCTGCCTCTGCCTCCTGCTGCTTCCGAGTCACTGGGATTACAGTGCACTGGGATTACAGGCGTGCACCAAGGCACCGGGGCTGGGATTTAGCTCAGTTGGCAGAGTGCTGTGCTGCAGTCTCTGAGGTCCCGAGTTCGACTCCCAGCACCACAAAAATGGGAGAAGGACTTGGCAATCCACTCCCAAGGCAATCCCAAAACAGTCAGCCATTGAAAACCCTAGGAGGGTCGCTATGAGTCTGACACGACTCGACGGCACCTAACAACAACAACAACAACAACCACAGCACCAGGCTTTGCCCCAACTCTTCCTTCAGGCTGCCAGCTCTCTCAGGGTGACACCTGCACCCCACTCCCCTCCAGAGAGGCTTGGCTTCTCCCCTCTCCGAGGGCCCATGCACACACACTTGTGTGGACACGCACACACAGCCACGCGCACGAGTACACTCACGTGGCCCCACCCTTCCAACACCCGCACAAGCACACACCCACGCAGTCACAAGCACACACCCACACAGAGTCACCCCCACACCACGTGGTGGACCACAGGGCTGAGGGCCCTGGGCGCCATCCAGGCTCCCAGTTCCCCCCCCAGAGTCTGGTCCTACACACCCCAGGGGATCCCAGCTGCCCCTCCCGGCTCACCTGTAAGGTGATGACGCTGGCCAAGAGAGATAATCAGGACTCAGCGCAGTGGGCCGGGGAGCCACGGGCTGCTCGATGGCCGCCTCCTGGCTGTAGGACTTGAGCAGCGAGGCAGAGCGGTTGGCCAGCATGGCACGCTCGTTGCGGCGGAACTTGGCACGGCGGTTCTGGAACCAGACCTGGAGTGGGAGGCTGTGGTGAGCAGAGTTTGACAGGCTGAGGAGACCTGAGTCCCGCGGACCTGAGCGTGTGCCTGCCCCGCACCACGCCTGAGCTGGTAGCTTTACTCTCGGACCCTCAGTCTCGTCCTCTGTAAAACGGGTATGATAAACAGTGTTTGCCGCAGAAGTGTGTGTTGGAGAAGCAGCCAAGGAATGAAGGGAGGAGTAGGCAGAAGCCTTCTGTCTGATATGGGGCTGTGAAGCTGTTTTTACTTACCAAAGCCCTTCATGATGCGCACTGTTCTAAGCACTTCACAAAAATATTAACTTGTTTCATTGTAACAGATCCCTACAAAACAGACACACGAGAGTCGGGGGCAGTGGCGCATGCCTGTAATCCCAGCGGCTCGGAGGCGGAGGCAGGAGGATCACAAGTTGGAGACCAGAGGCAGTCTGTGTAACTTAGCGAGACCCTGTCTCAAAAAGTAAAAAAATGGGCTGGGGGTGCAGCTCAGTGGTCCAGCACTTGCAGAGCATGCAGGCGCGAGGCCCTGGGTTCAACCCCCAGTACTGCAGGGGAAAAAAAAGAAAAAGAAAAAGAAAAACAGACCCACTTATTCATTTTGCAGGAGGATTCTGAGCTCAGAGGTCAAGTACCCTGCTCAGGGTCTCGAGCTAGTTATGTGGCCAGGCTCAGATTTGAACTTCAGCCTTCCCGGACTCATGCTCTCACCCCCCCCCCCCCGCCCTTGCTGCACTGGCAGGTGCGTCATCAGGGGGTGGATGGTTGCCGCGCCCGCAGCGGGGCGCCCTCACCTGGACGCGCGCCTCACTGAGGTTGACACGCCGCGCCAGCTCCTCGCGCACGAAGGCGTCGGGGTAGTGCGTGCGCTCGAACACGCGCTCCAGCGCCTGCAGCTGGCTGCTGTTGAACGTGGTACGGTTCCGCCGTTGCTTCTTCTTCCGCTTGGCGGCGCTGCCGCGGCTGGGACTGGGACAGTCACCTGCGGAGAGGCGGAGGGTCAGCGGGGCGGCTGGTGGTGCGCGCCTCCCATCATGGCCCTGCGCAGGACGGCGATGCTCACGGAATCACAGTTCAGCGACTTTTTCCTTGCGGCTCCCTCTGGGGATGGATCCAGACACAGGTCTGGAACGCGTTCCCTGAACGCACCGTCATCCTTGCCTACGGCGACCCATTCATTTCACCGTTCAATACATTTCCTGGGCACTTCCTCTGTGGCGGGCACAGGGCTAAGCCTGTCAGATAGAATGGCAAGCAGCAGTGGCCAGGTCTCCACCACGTGGAGCCCACCGTCTGGGCAAACTAAATTAGGGGGCATTGCAAGAGCCCTAGGGATGGGACTGGCTCCATCAAGGACACCTGCCCTGGTCAAGGCAGGTCCAGAGGACACTGGAGGGTTCTCAGCCCTCAGCCCAGGGTCTGGGGCATGGTAAACACTCCAGTGTTAGCTGCTAAATTATCATAATAATACCATGTGTGCAAAGAAATGTATACACTTCGTTGTTGTTGTTAGGTGCTGCATCGGGTCCGACTCATAGCAACCTTATGTACAACAGAATTATACACTCCCCAACACTATGCTGCCTGCAGCGGTAGCCCTGTGGCATCCGATCCCGTCAGATCTCAGAAGCTAAGCAGGGTCGGGCCTGGTTAGTACCTGGATGGGAGACCGCCTGGGAACACCAGAAGCTGTAGGCTTGGGAGAAGGACCTGGAAACCCCCTCCCAAAAATCAATCTGCCATTGAAAACCCTATGAACAGCAGAGAAGCACTGACAATA
>VMDO01002859.1:86493-117634 GCA_007922755.1 Pedetes capensis | reverse complement strand
CTATGCTGTGCCCAGCTCTGTCAGTTCTTCTCTGCTATTCATAGGGTTTTTGATGGCTGATTATTTCAGGAGTGGGCTGCTGGGTCCTTTTCCTAAACCTACAGCACCCAGTATTCCCAGATGGTCTTCCATCCAAGGACTCACCAGGCCCTACCCTGCTTAGCTTCTGAGATCAGACATGACCAGGCGCCAGGCTGGGACACACATTTTAGGAGCTGTTATCTACTTTTGGAAGATGCATTAAAGTACCGTAGCAACGTATAGCATGACGTTTGCTCGAAAGACGATGTTCCTGAACTGAATGCTGGCACCAGCACGGGACAGGTGGGGCAGTCAAGGAAAATGGTGCCAACACAGCTGTCACCCAAGGGGCGCAAGACCATCTTGAAGCAGTATTTGAGATTGGAGAAGCAGCGGAAGTCCAGCGACAATGGAGGCGTGCGTGTGCCGCAGAGCCTCCCACAGGCCTAACAACAACACGCACTGGTGGTAAATTTGAGACCCGTGGTGCCATGTGTGATGTGCCCCGAGGGAGATCCTGGCGGCCTTGCCAACTCCGGCTGCTTCTGCTACGGTGTTGGAACGGTTCACACCCTTGGCAAATAAGGCACCAAACAACACGCACAGGGGGCAGACGTGAGCGTGACAAGCCCACAATGCGTTGTTTATGTTTTATTTTTTGCTGTACTCGGGGGTTGAACCCAGGGCCTCACATATACTTCGCAAGTGCTCCACCACTGGGCTGCACCTGCAGGCCATTTATTTTTATTTTTATTTTTTTGGGGGTACTGGAGATTGAACCCAGGGCCTCCCGCCTGCATGCTTTGCAAGTGCTGGACCACTGAGCTGCGCCCCCAGCCAACTTTTTTTTTTTTTACTTTTTGAGACAGGGTCTCCCTAAATTACGCAGACTCCCTCTGGTCTCAAACTTGCGATCCTCCCACCTCCGCCTCCGGAGTCGCTGGGATTACAGGCATGCGCCACCACGCCCGGCTGTTTTATTATTTCTATCTCAAGTTAGAGTCTCGCTAAGTGGCGCAGGCTGCCTCTGGCCTCAAACTCATGATCCTCCTGGCTCCGCCTCCGGAGTCTCTGTGATTACAGAATTGCACCACCTTGGCTAGCATGATACATTCTTAAAACGATGAAATGCTAAGTATTCGTCCCAAGATGTGCATGCATTTTTTGGGTGCCATTTGTGTATCCTAAAGAGCAGCTGGGCCAAGGTGGTGAAGATCCACTGTTAAGAGCCCGTGGATCATGGGGAGCTCACAGGAATCCCACAGACGGGCACTCTTGTCCTCAGGGCTCAATTTACAGGGGGGCAGGAAGATTCTGAGGCCACAGTCTCTGGCCCAAGGTCAAGGGTCCAGCAGAGCCACTGGTGGAGCAGGGATTTGAACCTCTGAGTCGGACACCAGGGTCTTCACTCTAGTCCCCAAGCCAAGCCAACTAGCATACAGGCAGCCTTCCGGGGGCCCCAGAGAGGTGTGCTGTGTGCTGGGAGAGACAGTCATGCACACTCATCAGCAGGGAGACTCGCCCAAATCAGACATCGTGGTGCCACAGGGCAGGGGCTGGGCGGGGGCTCAGGAGGACGCTCAGCTTTGGGGGTAGGGAGGCTCCTTGGCGAGGCAGGTTTTGGGGGAGGCAGGAGGGCTCCTGCCCAGGTGGAGCCAGAGGAAGGCAGTCGGGCAGGGCAGGTGGGACTCCAGCGCTGAGCTGCCCCAGGTTAGGGCTGTGGTACAAACAGGCAGCTCCGGTAAGCAGAACCCTGCACAGCCCTACGGAAGGCAGCAGCCAGCACTTATCCATGATGGTCACCATCTGGGCACTCTCTCTCCCTCCCTCTCACGCATGCGCACACACACGCACACGCACACACACGTGCACACATGTGAACAGTCTATGTTCATTGCACGGCCTTGGGCTTTTGTCCAGGTGACGTCCTGAGCCCGCTGGTCCCCAGGCCCAGCAGCAGCTACTGCTTGAAGCCTGCTATTTGTTCTGTGCTGCAGGGGCTGGAAGCCAGGACCACGCACGTGCCAGGAAGGCCCCCCAGCACCAAGATACCCGCCTGCCCTGGAGGCAGTTTTGACAGTCAGGGCTGGGGACGGTGCTGCTGGGGGCAGGGTCATCGCGTCCTCCCGGCGCAGGACGGCCCCTCGCTGCTTTAGCCGGTGTCCAGCGGTTTATGGTAAGAGTTTCTCCCCCTTGGGGAACCGGTGGAAACAATGAGGGGGTGTGGAAGGCGGTGGAGAGGGAGCGCAGAGTGGCCGCCGGGGCTGGCCCTGTCACCTGGCCTGGCTGTCCTTGTCACTCCTCATCCCTGGCCTCCAGGAAGAGGTGAAGATGGATGAGCCTACTGGGTGCCTGGGAATCTCCCACCCCCACCCCAAGGGTGGGAAGAAACCCTAAACCCAAACAACTGGGGCCGGATGCTGAAAACTGGGGGGTGACCAAGAGCCCACAGGCAGACCTGGAAGCTTCTGGAATGCCAGCCATCCCAGGACTGACTTCCGCCCTGCCCTCCTTCAGGCAATGCCGCTTTGGGCACGCACCCAACAGGGGAGGCTTCTCAGCCAAAAAAGGAGAGTTTTTCGGGAAGTTTCTGAGCAATGCAAAACTGGGGGTGTTTAAATGGAAACCATCCTGCAGCCTTGGCCTCTCCAAGCAGACTCGAGGAGGAGCAACTGCATGTGGGGCCAGCAGAGCTGGGTGGTGACTTGGAGCCAAGACTCTCCAGCAAAGGGTGGCGTTTGCTCCCCACCAGCTCCAGACCCCTTCCCCAACCGGGGGTTGCAAGGAGGCATCTGGGAGGTGGAGTCTTGAACAAAGTGGGTCTAGGCCAGAAGCACGGCCCTGCGCGCTGCTCCCATTCCGTACACCCTGCCCCCACCCACTGGGGCCCTGCCCCCTCCACACCTTGGGAAACTGAGGCTCCGACCATCTCCTCCATGTGGGGTCAGAATCCGAGGCTGCTAGATGGCTCCACTGGCTCCATCTCCACGGGGCCTCCTCCTGGTGACATCGGGGCCTGTCACGCTCTGAGCCTTAGCTCTCAGAGCCCACGGTCAGGGAGGTGAGGCCGTGGAGCCGGGCTCCAGCCCCACACCAGCTTCCTGGTGCAGAAATGCCTGCGTGTCCATCTGAGCCGGCCAGCACTGCCACCCTGAGCTCCCCTTTCTGCTCAAGAAAGCCCCCAAGCTGGGGGCTTCAGGGACAGTGGCTTCTCAAGGCCACTGGGCACAGCTATTGCTTCCAACGTGACACCCCTTGGCATGACCACACCGTGTGACCACGGACAAGGGCTTTTCTCGCCAGTGCTTTGGTGGCCTCCAGCGCAGCCAGGAGTGGAAGGGTGGGGGTGGAGCCCCTGTGGGAACCGAGGCTGAGAGGAGGAAGCTGAGGCCGAGGGGCCCAGGGGTCCAGACTGGAACCCACTGCCTTGGCCCAGCCAGCGCCCTGCCTGATCTCTGCCTCCAGGCAATGTCTGATAGGCTATTGTCACCGTCACTTCCCACACAGCCCCCTGAGAAGCCCACTGTTCCCTGTGACTCCAAGCTCAGCCTTCAGAAAATAAATAAATCCTCTGTGAGCCCCAGGTCTCCGTGTCCGGCCTCTGTGTCCAGCCCCTGAACCTGTACAGCGCTCTGCCCTAGGCCGGCCGCACCCGGCCTGCTCAATCCTACTCAGGCTGTGCCCAAAGTTTGCTTTTGTTCCATAAACGCCCTGCTTTACCCCGGAGATGAAAAACGAAGCCCTAGCCCACCTCCACGGGAGCCAGCTGCTCAGCTGCTATTGCAGAGGCTGGATGGGGACGAGATAACCGGATTCAGATGGGGGAGGCCTGCTGCTTTGTGGTCTCCCCCCTAAAACCAAAATTACACCGTCGCCGATTACATTGCAATGAAAAAATGACTGGCGCACAGCGTTCTGCCATTAAATTATTTCGCACATACCATGTATTCGGCTGACTGCGGGCCAAAGACATTGAAAAGCCCTGCTCCCCGCCAAACGATCGAGCGCTCCCTCCCCCATCCCTCGCGCCCATCGTTTTTCTTATTCCATGTAATTTAAGGGTCTAAATAGTCTGGAGGGAATTCACTGCAAATTCTTTGGAAGACAAATAAACTCGGCCTCTTTGGCTCTGCCTTTCTCAAGCCGTTGAGAGACGCTCTCTGTTTGTTTTCACTTCAAATAGTCAGTTCGTGCCTGACCCCGGGGCGGCGGCCCGCTCCAACCCAAATAAATAACTTTTATTAATTAGCATTTATTCTGGCCAAATGAGAAGCCCCCTCCCCCAACTTGATCTCGGTGGACACGATCACAAAAATAAACCACGGGTCCCTGGGACCTCGGAGTGGATTTAACAAATTAACGTGGGAGGGATGTGAGCCCGGAGAGATTTCCACAGCCAGGCCTGTCACAGGCAGGAAGGGGAGGTGGCTCGATGAGAGATGTCTCTCTGGGGGCTGCAGCTGCCCCCCAGGGCTCTGTGGTAGAGATCTGGGTTCCTCTGAAGGGCCCTGGGGATTAGGGCTCACATAGGAACTCAAACCCACATCCTTTGCTTCAGGGAGAAATGGCTCCCGTCCCAGATGAGGAGGAGGGGCAAGCGGCCCTGGAGTGGTGGGGGGCATCCTGGCTTGGGATCTTCCTTAGGGCCATCACTCGTGGAATGGCCGTGGCCTGCCCTTTGGCCACAGAAATTGCACCTGAAAAATGGCAATAACTGCTGGGCGTGGTGGCGCACGCCTGTAATCCTAGCGGCTCAGGAGGTGGAGGCAGGAGGATCGCAAGTTCGAGACCAGAGGTAGTCTGCGTAACTTAGCGAGACCCTGTCTCAAAAAGTAAAAAAATGAGCTGGGGGTGCAGCTCAGTGCTCCAGCACTTGCAAAGCACGCAAGTGCGAGGTCCTGGGTTCAACCCCCAGTACCACAAAAAAAAAAAAAAGTAAAAAAATGAGCTGGGGGTACAGCTCAGTGGACCAGCACTTGCAGAGCAGGCAAGCATGAGGCCCTGGGTTCAACCCCCAGTACCACAAAAAAAAAAAAAAAAAAAAAAAAAAAAAAAAAAGACAATAACAGAGGCTCTCTTGTTTCACACCATAACAACCTGTGTGGGTGGCTCTTGGCTTAATAGTACACGTGAGAAAACTGAGACTCAGAGGGTAAAGCAACAGGTCAAAGGCAGGTGGCTAGGAAAGGCCAGAGCTGGAGTCTACATTCAGAAACTCGAGAGAAGTCTGCCAGCATGGGCCTGGGCACAAGGACCCCTCAACAGGTCTGGGATCATCCTGGAGTTTCGAGGAGGCATAAGAAGGCTCCTTCATGTGCACCAGAGCCCCAACTGGGTCTCTCTGGGGTCTGGGCCTTCCCTCTTAAAGGCAGGCCATGCTGCACACATTTCCACAGGGCTGCCAGACCCCCCAGGAAACCCCTGGGGAGGGGCCAATGGACCACCAGGAGCCCTTAGAAGGGAACACGGGGCCCTTCCTGCCTCAGGGCCTTTGTACATGCTGTTCCCAAATCTGCAGCACTCTTCCTTGTCCCATGTTCCCTTGTACCTGTCTATTGTTCACGTGCTTCACTCTTGGCCCACATGCCCTGCCCTGAGAGGCTCCCCGAGTCCCTGACTGGGGCAGGTTGTCTAGTTCGAGGCCCCGCCTTCTCTGGCACACCTGCACTGACTGAAACAGAAGGGGAGGTGCTTCTCTGCCTCAAGTCCACATACTCTGGTCAGCTCTCACCTCCAAGCAGGCAGAGACTGGCTCAGCCTGTGATGACTGCAGGCCCGGGCCCAGGACCGGGCAAGAAGCTGGCTTCTAAAATATTTCTGGGTGACCCATTATACAAATGAAGGAATGGCGTGTTCCCCAAAGAATGGGAAGCGCCGTCTCCAAAGTCGGGTCTCTGTGGTCCCATAGCACAGGCAACCAAAGAACAAAAGACAAAAAAGTGTTGGCAAACATCATGAAGAAAGGGAAAAGACAACCCACGGCACGGGCAACAGCACCCACACAGCTTACACTCCATAAGCCTGCGGCTGCATCACCCTGGCATCTGATCCTGCCTGATCTCGGAAGCTAAGCAGGGTAGGCCTGGTTAATCCTCGGGTGGGAGACCGCCTGGGAATATCAGGTGCTGTAAGCTAAGGGGAAGGACCTAGCAGCCCACTCCCAAAGGGCAATCAGCCATTGAAACCCCTATGAATAGCAGAGAAGCCCTGACACAGTGCTGGACATGGCACAGTGTTGGGGAGTGTTTTGTCTGTTGTACATAGGGTCGCTATGAGTTGGACCCAACTCAATGACACCGAACAACAACAACATGCTCCATATAAGGGACTTCAATTTAGAAAATATAAAGAATTCTTTTTCTTCTTTTTCAGCACTAGGGATTGAACCCAGGGCCCTTGCACATGCTGGGTAAGTGCTTTACCATGAAGATGCACTCCCAGCCTCTTTTATATTTTTTATCTTAGTGAGACCCTGTCTCACTAAGTGGCACAGGTTGCCTTTGGCATTGAATCTGTGATCCCCCTGCCTCAGGCTCCCAAGTCACTGGGATGATAGGTGTGCGCCACAGCACCCAGTAGAAAACATAAAGAGCACTTATAACTCAGCAATGAAAACACAGATAACCCAATTTTTAAGTAAGGAAAGGGTCGGAATAGGCATTTCTCCAAAGAAAACATGGTATACAAATGACCAATAAGGCCATGAAAAGATGGTCAACATCATTAGCCATCAGCGAAAGGCACATCAACACCACAGTGGCCGGTGTGGTGGCACGTGTCTGTAATCCCAGTGACTCGGGAGGCAGAGGCAGAGGGATCACAAGTTCGAGGGCAGAGGCAGTCTGCGTAACTTAGCAAGACCCTGTCTCAAAATAAAATAACATTTAAATAAATGAATGAATAAATAACTACACAACGAGATGCCACGTCGTGCTCACTGGGATCGCTATGATTAAAAGACAGACAATCCGGAGCGCTGGTGAGGACATGGGAAAATTGGACACCTCGCACACGGTGGGTGGGAGTGTACAATGGCGCACCTGCTTTGGAAAACGGGTTGGCAGCTTCTCCAAGTGTTAAACAGAGTTCCCCTGTGCCCCAGCAATTCTACTTCTTGGTAGAAATGAAACCTACGTCCACCTAGAACTTACACACAGGCTGGGCACCACAGCACATGCCTGGAACCCAGACACCCGCGAAGCTGAGGCAGGAGGATCTCAAGTTCGAGGTCAGAGGCAGCCTGCACAACTTAGAGAGATCCTGTCTCAAAATTAATGGAGCTGGGCATGGTGCCGCCTGCCTGAAATCCCAGCAGCTGGGGAGGCTGAGGCAGGAGGATCATGAGTTCAAGGCCAGAGGCAGCCTGTGTAACTTAGACTCTGACTCAAAATGAAACGAAAGGGCTGAGGGTGCAGCTCGGTGGTAGAGCACTTACAAAGTATGTGCAAGGCCCTGGGTTCAACCCCCAAATATCCCCCCAAAATAAAAAGTAAGTAAATAAATAAATAAATAAGGGGTGCAGGTCAGTGGTAGAGTACTTATAAAGTATGAGTGAGACCCTGGCTTCAACCTCCAATCCTGCAGGACAAAAACGTAAACACAAAACTTACACATGAATACTCACAGCAGCATTGCTCAGAACAGCCCCAAAGTAGAAAAAAACCAAACGCCTATCAGCTGATGGATGGGTAAACGAAACGTCTTCAGTCCACACAGTAGTGTATCAGGTGTCAAAAGGACAAATATGGACAGACCTCGAAAACCTGTGTTAAACCACAAAAGACCACATACTATCCGATTCCATTTCTCTGAAATATCCAGAATAGCAGAGACAGGGAACAGAGTGGTGGTTGTCGGGGGCTGGACAAAGGAGGGTAATAGCTAGTGGACATGGGGTTTCTTTGGGGGGTATAAAAATATTTTAAGAGCCACCAGGCACAGTGGCCCACACCTGTAATCCCAGCAGCTTGGGAGGCGGAGACAGGAGGATCGCAAATTCGAGACCAGAGGCAGTCTGTGTAATTTAACGAGACCCTGTCCCCCCCCCCAAAAAAAAGTAAAAATAAAAAGGGCTGGGGGTGCAGCTCAGTGGTCCAGCACTTGCAAAGCATGCAGGTGCGAGGCCCTGGGTTCAACCCCAGTACCACACAAAAAAAAAAAAAAAAAAAAAAAAAAAATTAAGAGCCGAGTGTAGTGGTACATGCCTATAATCCCAGCGACTCAGGAGGCTAAGGCAGGAGGATGGCAGGTTTGAGGCCAGAGGCAGCCTGCATAACTTAACAAGATGCTGACTCAAGGTAAAAAAAAATTTTTTTAAGTGGGCTGGGGGTGCAGCTCTGTGGCAGAGCACTTGCAAAGTATGTGCAAAATCCTGGGCTCAACCCCCACACACTGCAGAAAAAATTGAGGTGACGGCTGCACAGCTGGATATTCTGGAAATCACTGGACTGTAAGCTTTACGTGGGTAAATTGTGTGGCACGTAAAGCACATCTCAATAAAGTTGTTATTTAAAATAGAACAGAAAGAGGGGCAGAGAGAAAGCTGGGGTTGGTGGAGAATCAACAAAGGAGATCCTATCAATTACCAGGCTGCAGGTGCTGCTGGGAGGGGTCACAGAGAATGGGGGTCGAAGTCACCGCAGGCTCAGCTGAAAGCTCAACATGGCGGGGAAGCCTGGGTGAAGATCTGGGGAGGCAGAAGTCCCCACAGTTGGCCGCAGGGGGCGCAATGGGGGAAGCCTGAGGCGGGCACAGATCAAGCTCAACTTCTGAGGCCTGAGAGCCTTGCCAAATGGGGTCCTTAAGCCTCAGGGGGAGCCGCCAGGCAGAGGACATTTGCATCCTACTCTCAGGCACAAAGAAAGGCCAGGAAGGCAAAGTCCCAATACAGCTGACCGCTTCGGAGGCTTGGGGCGCTGGTAGGAAGCACCCCTTAGTCCCCTAGGCCCCCAACCCCCTGGTGCACAGGATTTGGAGCTCAGAACCTTGGCAGCCTCTGGTCACATCTGCAGCCAGCTCAGTTTCCACTCCTGAGCCCCCAGCCCTAAGCTCCAGAGAGGGAGTTACCTGGCTGGAGCCGGGGAGTCCACAGGGGGAAGGGGAACACCCCCTTGCTCCCAATCTGGCCTGAGAAGGGGGTTCGCATCTGCCCATCTGGTTTTGATCCAGGGTTGATGGCCACATGCCAAGTGCATTGTAAATCGCACATTTTAATAAGGAGCTTGTCCTCAGGAAAGCTGCCCCCATTAACCATGTCCAGGCTGGGAGGAGAGGGCCGCTAGGGGCCGTGCGGGGCCCCTCCAGGCCCAAGGCCAGCTTGGAGTCAAGGTGAGGGTTGGGATCAGACACAAAGACAGTCCAGTTTCACGTGGCTTGGTTGTGAAGCAATCTTTCTAAAGCTCGGGCGTCTCTGGCCTGTCATTGTCTCACGGACTCCGTCTGAGCTGGGAGTGGTGGTGCGCGCGCCTGTAATCCCAGTACTCAGGAGGCAGAGGCAGAAGGGTTGCTGCAAATTGGAGGCCAGCCTGGGCTACACAGCAAGACCCTGTCTAAAACATCCAAAAAAGAAAATAAAAAGACTCAGGCTGAAGGGGCCGTCAAGGTCGTCCATCAAACCTTATTTTGCAGCTGGGGAAACTGAGGCATGGAGGGGCAGTGACTTGGCCAAGGGCTCTAGAAGGCAGTGGGACCCCAAGTTCTGTCCCCTGCAGTGTGACACCTGAAGACACATTCTCCTCCTTCCCCCTCCCGTCTGTCCAGGCTTCCTGCAGAGTTGAGCTGGGACCCAGCAGCAGGGCCACAGGGCGCAGGCAGGCAGGCAGGCAGCTTCCCAGACAGCAATACTGAGCCTGAGAATGGGAAAAACAGCCCCGGGGGTCCTGAGTCAGGGATTTGCTCTCCTGGGCCCTGGGTTCCTGTCTGTCTGCTGGTCCAAGAGCCGCGTCCATCTCCCCTCTCAGGCAGCGAGGCTGGAGACCGCCTGGGACTTTGCGACAAGCTCGGTCACTGTGGGCGCTCCCCAGCCCCCCACCCCACTAGCCTTTCCTGAAACAAAACCTAGGCCCCAGCTGATTAGCGTGTCCCCTATGTCCACATGAAGCCCCAGAGGACCCAAAGAGGACCCTTCCCCAGAGAAACATGGGTATACAGAGAGGTTGCCAGAAACTTCCCCCGGACTCACTCCAGACCCACCCCAAAAAGCCCACACAATGGAAAGCCTATCTATCTATCTATCTATCTATCTATCTATCTATCTACATATCTACCTGCAGCCCTGTGGCATCCAATCCCATCAGATTTCAGAAGCTAAGCAGGGTCAGGCTTGGTTAGTACTTGGATGGGAGACCGCCTGGGAACACCAGGTGCTGTAGGCTTGGGAGAAGGACCTGGCAACCCACTCCCAAAAATCAATCCGCCATTGAAAACCCTATGAACATCAGAGAAGCACTGACAACAGTGTTTCACTTGTTGTACGTAGGGTCGCTATGAATCGGATGCCGACTCGACGGCACCTAACAACGACAACAACATCTATCTATCTTTCTCTATCTATTTCCCTGGAAGAGCCTGCTCTCCTCTGCCTCTGGCCCAACTTGGGGTGCCCCGACCAGGGCTCCAGGGGGAGCAGTCTGGACCTGGGCAGCACCCATCCCTCACTCCTCTGAGGCCAGCGGGACCTGCTGTGACCCCAGCTCTGGACAGCGCTGCCCTCCCAGAGGCCAAACTTTGAAGCATCGCTAGAGGTTTTCATGACCCAGTTGTGCGTTCCAGGCAGGCTGGAAAATGTGCGTGTGAGGCTCAGCTCGGGTTGGCTCGGCGGAGCTCCAAGAGCCGTCTTGAGGGTTTCTGCCTGTGGTCGGGAGAGGACTCCCTCGCCCTGTTGGGAGCTTGGCACTGGGTTATAAAGCCCTGCGCTCTAAAATGCGAGAGGCTCTGTTATTCAGCTTGGTTCCCAATGGGAATGACAAAGATCAGAGAGGTAAAGAAACCAACCCAGCCCACACAGCCAGGTAGGGCTGGTGGAGAGGGAGAGATTTATACCCAGCCTGCTTGACCGCACAGTGGCTGGTAGCTGGAGGAAAGGTGCCCTTGGAAAAGTTCTTTTCCTGATAGGGTGAGGTGAGGTCAGTCCTTAGGGCCTGGCATGGGGTTTTCTGCTCCAGGGTCTCAGAATGTCTGGAGGTGGCACCTGCTGGGATGTCAAGGCCAGCGCTGGTACCAGGTGCAGAGACAGGCTCAGCTGGTCCCCCTCTCTACCTCAGCAAATCTGAGCCCTTTGTCCAGACCCACTCACCAGGCTGACCCTCCTTGATGCAAGGCAGCCACGTGGGTACCTGTCTGCGTCCCAGCCACGCCAGGGGACCCCTGACTATTGCTGTGTGTCCAGGACAGCCAGCCCGGTGGGGCGCACAGAGTCTTGTCGCTGAGCCATCTTCTTCATCTCTAACTTGTTCCCAATCACATCCTGCTAGGATCGCCAACCCCAGCTCTAGAAAATTCTCCACCACAGTGAGTACTAGGCCACCCCCCACCACAGGCTTCCCCCCCCCCCCGAGTATGCTGGGTTTATATGTTGAGGGGCAGTGCCTGGGGACACTCAGCTCAGAGCCCAACTCTTGAAACAGCTTTTCCAGCCCTGATTCTGGGAACTGCCTGGCCTTCTGGCTCTGTGATATAGACCTGGATTTCTCCAACGGGTGCCCACTGACTGTCTGCTTTGGAGTTCTGCTTGTTGAAAAGGGACATCCTGCGCTGAGGGGCAGTGGGAAGGTGCAGTGGATTCTCCCTTCTGCTAACTTTTAGGAACCATGAGCTTCAGCAAAGCCATCTGAGAAAGACGGGGCTCAAAAGGAAAGACACTGAGCCACACACCACGTCTGCCCTGTCCCACATGGCAGCTACTAGCTGCGTGCAGTCATCCAAATTGGAACTTCTGTTGAATAAAATTTTTTAAAATATGAATCCCATTCCTCAGTTTAAACATTAGCCATATTTTAAGCCCTCAACAGCCACATGTGGCTAGCGGCTGCCACATTGAGCAGAAAATTCCACTGGATAGAGTTGCTCTTGATAGCCTAATTTTTCTTCTACTTCTTCTTTGTACTTATTTTCTTTTAAGGTGGGAGAACAAGAACAACAGAAACCAGCATTGAAAGACATTTGAAAGGAGAAAACCCTCCTGTAAATCCCACCATGCCGGCAAAGCTGTTGTATTTTTTGTGTACTTTTTGTCCCATGTCCACGATATCCAGCAACCACATGACTTCACTTACAGTGTGCACGAACGTCCTTTTCTTTTTTTTGAATGGGGCACAGATTAAGAGTCCAGGGACAAGGTATAGGATCGCACAGGTTGTGCACTGCCCAACTCCACGGGGCCCCCTACAGCTACAAAGTAGATAACCTGTGCTCCCCAGAAATGGCGGCATCCAAGGGCTGGCTTTGTGCGTCAGCTACATGAGCTCTGAGAACAAGGGGCTTCACCCTTCTGAGCCTCAGATCCTTTGTTATAAATGGAGACAGTGACGCAGGATGCGCTTCGATGATACACGGCATCCAGGAAGCGCTGGGGTAACATGAGCTACTGTGCTGGCGGCTGTTACTACCTCCCTATTTTATGGAGCCAATGTGACAAGAGCTTCTCACTGCAGCAGCCTGGATCGAGGCACTAGGTATTTGATGCTCCATCGCTTTCCACCTGAAACACTCTGCCCTACCTCCTGACTTCTTCATCAGACTCACTGTGAGTGAGTCTGCGTGGCCTCCCCCAGCAGGGAGGCCCAAATGGCTTCACCAGTCAGTAATTCCCCTCTCGTTGGGCACTCAGGTTCCTTCCAGTTTTTTTCTATCATAAACGCGGTGAAAAATGTTCCATTTCTTTGTCTTTCTGCTGGATTTCAAATCCCACCTGCTTCCGTGGAAGTTCTTTTACAGAATTCTCCTCCCTGGCCCTTTCTTGAACCCAATGGGTCAGAACAGATGAGTCCACAAAAGTCTGAAAGGGGGTTCACCCAGCCACTGGATGCTGAAGTGAGACTGTGGGGCTCAAATCCCAGCACTCTGCTGAGGACTCTAAGTGACCACCTCGAAGTGCCTCAGTTTTCCCATCTAGCAAATGGGACAACAGCAACATCTCCCACTCAGGGTAGCAGTGAGATTTAAATGAGGATATACATGTGAGGGAGACGGACCCGGCAACCCACTCCCCAAAATTAATCTGCCATTGAAAACTCTATGAATAGCAGAGAAGCACTAATAGTGTTTCGCCTGTTGTACGTAGGGTCGCTATGACACTTACTTGACAGTACCTAACAACAAAAACAATACATGTGAAACTAATTTCTTATTTTTATTTTGTTTTGTTTTGTTTTCCAGTATGGGGGGTGGTAAACCCAGAGCCTCAGACATGCTAGGCAAGCACTCTCCCGTAGAGCTACACCTCAGCCCTCCTTTTTTTTGGGGGACGGGGTCTTGCTTAGTTGCCCAGGCTGGCCTCAAACTTGTGATCTTTCTGCCTCAGCCTCTTGAGTAGACACAAAGTTTTTAAAACAGTGCCTGTGGCCGGGCATGGTGGTGCATGCCTGTAATCCCCAGAGCCAATCAGGAGGTGGAGGCAGGGGGATCTCAAGTCCGAGCCCAGAGGCAGTCTGCATAACCTAGTGAGATCCTATTTCAAGAGGAAAGAGTGAAAAATGGGCTTGGCGTGCAGCTCAGTGGTTGGAGCACTTACCAAGCATGTGTGAGGCCCTGGGTTCAACCTCCTAGTGCCACAAAAATAAAAGTAAATAAATAAAAATCAGTGCCGGGGGCATAGCAAGTGTGGATTACATTACCATTAGCGTGTTTATTTGGAGTCAGATTGGTGTACATTCCAATCCCACGCTTGCCATATGTCCACTGTGCAACTTTTAGGCAAGTTACTTGACCTCTCTAAACCGCTGTGTTACTAACTGTCCCGTGGAGACATACGTTGCTGAGAAGAAGACACCATAGCCTGGCGCAGAGTAGTCTCGCTCCTAAAGGGCAGCTGTTAGTGACTCAGAGACCAAGCTCTCTGTTCCCAGGACATCTCCTCCCCAGAGTGATGTGGGCTCATGAGGACACATGTACACACACACACACACACACACACACACACACACACACACACACAGTGGAAGCTGCCACCTGGACCTAGTACCCTTCCTCTACTTCCTTAAGGTTGGGGAAATGCAAGGAGGATTTGGTCTCAAGCCCAGAGTTCCATCCCTGGACTCCAACAGCCAGGGCTAGAATCCCACCTCCTCTACCTCCTGCTCTTTTCGCGTGAAGTGTGGCCCTGAGCGCTAGGATGGTTTGCCAGGGTGCCGGGAGCAGCAGGTGGCTGGAGCTTTGTTACCCAGTCTCAGCCCTGAGACCTGGGTGCTGGGCTCCTGCAGATGTCCAGATGTCAGCACCTCAGCGGGAGATACCTTGGCCTGTTGACTCAGGCTGGGGCTCACAGCCCTCCTCTCCCACCCAGCACCCTGGCCCCTTTATCAGAACAAGGCAGGCTGCCATGGCTCAGTTCCCTGCATTTTCCATGGATCACGCTTCCCCGATCATTGCAAACCTTGTGAATAGCAGAGAAGCACTAACAACAGTGTTTCGCCCATTGTACATAGGGTCCCTATGCTGGGGGACGCCGATTCCATGGCACCTAACAACAACAACCGTCTTCCCCAAGCACAGGGAAAGACTGCAAACAGAGAGGCTCCCTGCCCTCCAGGACCAGGCGAGGCCACCTCTTGTCTGCCAGCCTGGGCTGGCCTGGCCTCCTCTCCACTCTCCACGTGGCCTCAACCGAAGTGGGACCCGAGTGGTTCCCTCCATCCTACCCGGGCCTTCCTGCTGGGAGGGTCTCCAGGGGGCCAGGCCCCAGTCAAGAGCCCTGGGGAGGGGGATGCAACCTTGAAGGGGCTGACTGGGGAGGGCAGAGCACCCCGAGGTTGGGGGGTCCAAGCGCCTGGGGCGGCCACAGCCAGGCCTGGGGCGATCGCAGGGCTGAAGCGGATCCGGTGCGGAGCGGGACGGGCCTCAATGGAAGCCTTGTCCTCGGCGGGGCGGGAAGGCCCCCTTCGGGAGGCATCGGTGCGTTGCCGCCAACGTCCTGGGTTTCCTCCCCTGCCCTGTCCGCGCGCCCCGCCGCGTCTTCGGGGAAGCTCTGACTCAGAGCTCTGAGAAGCCTTTCGCGCCGAGTTAAGAAAACAAACTCCGGGGGGGTTGGGCGGCGTGGGGGGCTGGGCCTCCCGAGCACCCACCCTCCGCGGCCCGGGGCCCCGGCCGGCGTCAGGGGCCTGGGGCCGCCGGCCATGTGCGCGCCAGCCCGAGCGTGCGAGCGAGCGCGCCGCGCCGGGGGCGGCCAGAGCGGCGCCGCGGCACATCTGGTTCCAGGCGAGCCCCTGGCGCCGGCCTCGCCGCAGACCCGCGGCCCAGACACAGACGTTAATAGCCCGGCGCGCCCAGCCCCGCGCCCGCCCTGCTCGGCTGCCCCCAGGCGCGGACGCCTCCCCCGCCCGCCACCGCGGCTGCGCCCCGCCAGGTCCCCGCGGCCGCTGCCCGGGCCCATCGGGGACGCCTCTAACCCCCAGCCGGCAACAGGAGCCGTTCCCACGCACCCCCCCCACCCCCACCCCGCAAACCACGCCGGCCATGGCCAAGCGCAGGGCTGGGCTCCGTGCTGCCAGGGCGTCTGCACGCACCGTGTGGCCATCTCTAGCCTGTTCACTCTTGTCCCTCTGCCTTACTTCCACCTGCTGGGACACTGGGAGGCGGGCACCCAGAGGGACCCCTGGGAGGAGGTGGCCCACGCGAGGAAAATGATTCTGGGAGGGAGGGCCACAGCCCCCGGGCCCGGGGAGCGGGCTGCACAGTGGGCATTCAGCAGGGCTGTGGGATTCCAGGGGCTGGGATTTAGCTCAGTTGGTAGAGCACCGCACTGCAGTCTCTGAGGTCTCCGGTTCAATTCCTAGCACCGCAAAAACAGGAGAAGGACATGGCAACCCACTCCCAAGGCAATCCTGAAACAATTAGCCATTGAAAACCCTATAAAGGTCACTATGAGTCTGTTACGACTCGATGGCACCTAACAACAACAATGGGACTCCAGTCCCCTGGCCAGTCCCCAGGCGGATCCGTGGCTGCTAAGACACTCACCTGGACCCCAAGGTCACCCACAGTGGGCAGCCATGTGGGCCTGAAGCTGGGGCGCCCCCTCTGTGCCTGCCTCTCTGGGGAACCTTCTGATGTCTTTCTCTTAGCAGAGGTCTTCCTGGTCCAGCCCCTGGGAAAGGGGAGATGCTCAGGGAATTTGGGGTGACCCCTCTTCCCTTGGCAAGGTTGCAAGGCGGCTGCCTATTGGGGATCCCACTCTGCCCCAGCCCTGAGCTGACCCGTGCCAGGCCCATCCTTCTCCTGAGAGACAGACGATCTGCTCTACAAGTGCCTTTCTGTTCTTCAAGCGCAGCCACCTAGTTTTGTTTTTGGAAAGGGGCTGTGGTTTTTTAGCGTAGCCCCCCGCACTAGAGTAGGTGGTGACGGCCGAGTGGGAGAAAAGAGCCTGATGAAGCGAGGTGCTGTGGGGCCATCCCGTCCATCAGTCTGTCCCCTCCGATTGCCTGCCGTGCCCGTGGCCTGAGCTTGTGTGCTGCAGATTGCAAGTGAGGCGTTGGCTCCAGGCTCCCACCAGCTGCCCCTGGGCAGAGGAGGCTCTGTACGGAGGCCACACCGCCCTTCAGCCAGGAGCTGAGCCTTTTTCCTGAGCTGCTTCCAGCACAGAGCAGCAGTTCTGGCTAGAACTTTCCCATGAATACGCTCTCAATTCACTTGGGGGGCTTGTTAACTCCGGCTGTCAGAAATTCCGGACTTGAAAACGAAACCACACTTTAAAAAGCCCCCGGCCTGCAGGTAATCAGCTTTGTAATAGCCGTGGCAAACGTGCCCAGCATCAAAACCAGCGGGGAGAGGGTCCTCTTTACTTTCCAGCCAAGTGCCACGTGACGGGTTCCGAGCCATCACCACCCAAGGACGTGGGGGCCTGGGGGAGGGGGGGCCTCCAGCCAGCCCCGGCCCTGCACCATCTACCATAAGCCTGGCTCTTCCCCAGCGGGCCAGGAGGGGAAGCCAAGCGAGGCTCCAGGTTACATAAAAACCTACCTCCCAGCAGAGCGGTCAGGTGGAGCTGGGAGCGGGCGACAGCGAGTGTGTAGGCCCCTTGTCCTAGGCACGTGCCGTTGTGCAGTCCGTCTCTCTGACAAGGTGACTTCCACTGGCATGAGAGCTGTGTAGCCATTTCTAGCCTGTTCACTCTTGTCCCTCTGCCCTACGTCCACCTGCTGGGCTCCCATCTGCCCCCTTGGCCAGAAATCTCTGGAGAGTCTCCCGAGGCCTGGGGGTGCAGAGGATGCCCTCCTAGAGCTTCCAGAACCTCCCTGGATCCTCATGAGCTCTCAAGCTGTGGGTGGTGAGTTTCTCCCTGGGCTACAAGGCACTGTAACCCCAACCCTAGACCACTCTGAGCCAGCCTGAGCATGCCCCATTCCCCAGGGAGGTGGGCTAGGGAGGGGAGGGCACTGAACATCCCAAGCCAGAGACCAGCTGGGCCGTAAATCTTTGCTGGACCACTACTACCCTGATGGGGGCGGCTGGGGAGCCCCCAACATGGCAGGCATCTGACACACATGACTGTGAGGAGTCTTCCCACCTGCAACCGTAGGAAACAATGCCACCATCGAGTCCATCGTGAAGAGGAGGAAATGAGATCCGAGAGGTCTGGGAACTTCTCCTAGGTCACACAGCCAGTTAGTGGAAGATCTGGGACTCACCCGGGATCTGAGACACCAGCCGTCGGCGGGCGCCCGCGCTCTGAGCCAGCAAACCACACCAGCGCTCTGCTGAGTGCAGGCAAGCGTGAGCTCACCTCCCCCGGGGGTGGGGGGGTGCTGCAGAGGGCGCTCAGACCAGAGCTGGCGCAGGGTCCCCCCTGCCCCTTCTGGCCACTCGCAGCAGCTGCTGAGGAGCCTGTGTGAAGGAGGGAGAGGCGCACTAGCTCATTAGCTTTGTCTCCGTGGGTTCAGGAAGAGGTCCAGAGAGAGCTAGGGTGGGGACGCGCATTCACTGCCTGCCTGGGGTCCATGCACCTCACCAATGTCACATGGGTCACCATCTCACCACCCTTTGCCCCCCCAGCTGGTCCATTTGAGGAGGCTCCACGTAGGACACAGAGATCCATTTGAAGAGAACCATGTTCTGCCGTATGGGAGAAGGACGTGGCAGCCCACTCCCGAAGCCATCCCAAAACAACCAGCCATTGAAAACCCCAGGAGGAGAGCCGGGCGCGGTGGCGCACGCCTGTAATCCCAGCGGCTCGGGAGGCGGAGGTTGGAGGATGCAAGTGTGAGATCAGAGGCAGTCTGTGTAATTTAGCAAGACCCTGTCTCAAAAAGTAAAAAATGGGCTGGGGGCGCAGCTCAGTGGTCCAGCACTTGCAGAGCATGCAAGCGCGAGGCCCTGGGTCCACTCAACAGCACCAAACAACAACAACGATGTTCTGCTGTACTTTGTAACAGAAATAACTCAATGGCAATCTGGCATTGCCAGGAGGCCAGCCTCTGTCCAGGGCCATAGTAGGGATGGAAAAATCATCCCACTTACTTAAAATAGGGACGGTGTTCTAGCTCTATGCGTACAGGCCGTATTTGCTAGGTTATGTTGGCAAGGCAAGATTTGCCCCAAGAAAACAATTTGTTTACTTATGTATTTATTTTGTTATTGTTACTTTTAGGGGGTGAGACAGGGTCTTGTTTTGTAGCCCAGGCTGGCCTCGTGCTCCTGATCCTCCTGCCCCAGCCTTCCAAGTGCTGGGATTCCATGTACGCATCATAGGGCCTAGCTGTGGAACAGTTTGTTTTTTAAAGACTTTTTACTGCCAGTCTGGAGCCATAGCATCCTGGCATTGAATCCTTCCTGATCTCGGAAGCTAAGCAGGGTCGAGCCTGGTTAGTCCTTGGATGGGAGACCACCTGGGAACACCAGATACTGCAGGCTAGGGAGAAGGACCCGGCAGCTCACTCTCAAAACAACCTGCCATTGAAAACCCGAAGAATAGCAGAGAGGCACTGACATAGTGCCAGGCATGGCACAGTGTCGGCAGGGTTTCATTTTATTGTACATAGGGTTGCTACAAGTTGGACCTGACTGACAGCACCTAACAACAACAACAACAACAACAACAGCAACAACATTTACTGCCAGGCACCATGGTGCACGCCTATAACCCCAGGACTCAGTAGGTGGAGGCAGAAGGATCACAAGTTCGAGGCCACAGACAACCTGTGTAATCCAGTCTCAAAATAAAAAAATTCTTAAAAGGGGGCTGGGGATGCAGCGCAGTGATAGAGCAAAGTACGCACAATGCCCTGGATTCAATCCTTCAGTAATGAAAGAAGAAAAAGAAGACTCTTTACCATGAGAAAACTTTTTTTACAAAATTAAATGATAACCCAATCAAAAAAAGTAGGCAAAAAAACCGAGCAGACACCTCGCCCAAGAAGATGTACAGACGGCAACTAAGCAGACGAAAAAGATACTCCACATTGTATCCCTCTGAAAACAAGGAGGCACCACGACACACCTAGCAGAATGGCCAAAATGCGGAACACTGACCGCACCGAGTGCTGGCAAGGATGTGAAGCAACAGGAACCGCATTTATTGCTGGTGGAACTGCACAATGGTACAGCTGTTGGGGAAGACAGCTTAGAAGTTTCTTATAAAGCTAAACATACTCTTACCATTGATTCCAGTGGCTTCTCTTGTTGGGACTGACCAAAAGGAACTGGCTTATGTCCACACCAACACCTGCACACAGATGTTTACAGCACTTATTTCATAACTGCCAAAACTCGGAAGCAACCAGGATGTCCTTCAGAAGGTGAATGGATAAACTGTGGTATATCCAGACAATGGAATATTACCCAGCTCTAAAGAAGACAAAAGAGCCCTCAACCATGACAGAACACGGAGGAGCCTCAAATGCACATTGGTAAGAGAGAGATCCCAATCTGAAAAGGCCACACACTCTGTGCTTCCAACTCTGTGACATTTTGGAAAAGGCAAAACTAGGCAGATAGTAAAAAGATCAGTGGTTGCTGGAGATGGAGAGCAGGGAGGGCAAACAGGCAGAGCCCCAAGGACTTTCTGGGCAGCGACATGATTCCATGGTGTAGTGTGATGACATCTGTCCAAACCCAGAGAGCGTCTCACACCAACAGGGACCCCTCCTATAGGTGTGGCTTTTGGGTGATGATGATGTGTCCGTGTATGTCATCGATTGTAACAGATGCCCTGCCCTGGTGGGACGGGTTGGCAGTGGGGAAGCTGGGAGGGTGAGCCCAGGAGGTATGTGGGAAATCTCTAGACTTACTGCTTTTTTTTTTTTTTTTTTTTTTTTTTTTTTGAGACAGGGTCTCACTATGTCCCCAGGCTGTCCTGGAACTCACTATGTAGCCCGGGCTGGCTTTGAACTCATGATCCTTCAGGTTCTGCCTTTCAAGAGCTGGGCTGACAGGTGTGCACCACCACACCTGGCTTTCTGCTACATTTTGCTCTGAATCTAAACTGCTCTGAAAAATAAAGTCTATTTAAAAGGGAGACAGAAGATAACAAGATAAATGCATCAGTTGGCTTTCTGGGGGAGGGAACACTAAACTGATAGCGTTTGCCAGTTTCTGGAGCATCCATGCGTCCACCACGGCCAACTTCAAGCTACGACCCGATATGGATGCAGGCAAAGTGGAGTAGAGGGACACAGAAGGCCTGGACAGATCATATTCCTGCCGTCAGGACACACTAGGTGCAAATGTGAGAAGATCAGA
Organism: Pedetes capensis; assembly: GCA_007922755.1. Taxonomy (NCBI): domain Eukaryota; kingdom Metazoa; phylum Chordata; class Mammalia; order Rodentia; family Pedetidae; genus Pedetes; species Pedetes capensis. Next base: position 96,724 of record VMDO01002859.1, on the reverse strand, counting down.
CAGAGATGCGTTTGGAGCCCATATTGCCTGTGCTTAAAACATAATTTATTTTATTATAAATTCATATGATTTAGTGGAGGCTGGGATTTAGCTCAGTTGGTAGAGCGCTGCACTGCAGTCTCTGTGGTCCTGAGTTCAATTCCCAGCACCGCAAAAATGGCAGAAGGACCTGGCAATCCACTCCCAAGGCAATCCCGAAACAGTCAGCCATTGAAAACCCTATGAGGGTCGCGATGAGTCGGATACCTACTCGACGGCACCTAACAACAACAACATGATTTGGTGGTATTTTTACTTTTTTTTTTTTCAGTACTAGATGTTGAATCCAGGGCCCCGTGCATGCTAGGCAAGTGCTCTACCACTGAGGTACACGCCCAGCTCCGTTTTGTTTTTTATTTTGAGACAGGGTCTTGTTGAGTTGTACAGGCTGCCTCTGGCCTCAAACGTATAATCCTCCTGCCTCAGCCTCCCCAAATTGCTGGGATTTCAAATGTGAGCCACGGTGCCCAGATTAATTTGGTTTCTAATAGCATCTGGGTTCAACAACCAGCTTCCAAAATTCTGAAAGGCTAGTCAGTGGCTCTCTGGACCCCGCACAAGCTGGCACCCATGTGCCATTACAGTGCGGAGGCCACCTCCCAGGACATCTTGATTTTGCCCCTTTCCTTTCTGCCCCATCCGCACGCATCGGTATCTGGACGGAGCTGGCGTCAAGGGTGGTGTGGAGTCCACACAGGGTTCCACAAGCCCGTATTGTAGATAGGGTGACAGGCACGTCTGCCTGAGGACCAGCTGTCTTGGGAGGCTGCCACACCTGCAGATCCTGTGAGCCTCCAACTCACCACCCTCCTGCCTCAGCCCCACCCCCCACCCCCCACCCCTGAGGGCTGGGATTACCAGTGTGCACCACCACACCCGGCCTTCATGGGGCGCCTTTCAAACTGGAGTTGGTTCCCCCTCGGGGTGACTACAAGTACCCCAGGATGCAATGAAGTAGGCGAAAGTGCAGTCCTCGATGAGCACTCGCAACAATACCATCGTGAGCGCTGCCGGCTCGGCGTTAAATATCAAACCCGCATCAGAATGCACAGATGTGAAGTGAGTCATTACCTTCAAAAGCCCCCCTCCTCCCCTGGGCTGAAAAAGTCCCCTGGAGAAAACTCAGGCCTGCAGCTGTGGTGCCAATGGTCCGGGCAAGACCGATGGACCCCCCAGACGGAGAACGGGGGCGGGGGGCCAAGGAGGCGCCCGGGGGGCAGGGATGGGGATAGCAGGTGGACCTGGGGCCTCGGCCCAGCTGCACAGTGCACCCACTGGGTGGGCACGGATACTTTTTTTTTTTTGGAAATTTTTAATGTACGCCTTAATGTGATTCATTCTGACATGCTTTTCATTGTGACATTTCCATATATGCATTTTGTTGCACATTACACAGATAAGTTCCCCCTGACCTTCTTGTGCACTTCCTCCATCTGTCCCATCCCCCCACCAAAGACGTCTCTTCCATTTGCTTGTCTTTTTATGGTAATATTTTTCTTTTTTTTTTTTTTTTACGGTACTGGGGTTGAACCCAGGGCCTCGTGCCTGCATGCTCTGCAAGTGCTGGACCACTCAGCTGCACCCCCAGCCCATTTTTTTTTACTTTTTTGAGACAGGGTCTTGCTAAGTTACGCCTCTGGTCTCCAGCTTGCGATCCTCCCACCTCTGCCTCCCGAGCCACTGGGATTACAGGCATGCGCCACCACACCTGGCTGGTAATATTTTTCTATATATCTTTGGGTTCCAATTATATTTAAGATCGAAACTTTTTCTGTAGCGAACTTTCTTTTTACATTGTCAGTACTTGTTGTTGTTAGGTGCTGTGGAGTCGGTATCCAACTCATAGCGACCCTCATAGGATTTTCAATGGCTGAGTGCTTCGGGATTGCCTTGGGAGTGGATTGCCAGGCCCTTCTCCCATTTTTGCGGTGCTGGGAATTGAACTCGGGACCTCAGAGACTGCAGCGCAGCACTCTACCCACTGAGCTAAATCCCAGCCCCTTGTCAGTACCATCACATGGATTTTCTAGTCCATCTATATTAATACCATTCTTTGGTATTATTGGTGTTATTATATTTATTTCCAGGACTATTAAAGTTGGGCTGTTCACCCTGAGGTCACCCCCTGGACAGAGCTTTTCCACAGCCCCTCCACCTCCACCCACGAGAGCTGGACCTGCGGGAGTGGGCAGGCCCTGGTCCCCAGCGCTCATCAAAGCTCTCCATTCCCACCACAGTGCAGGCCAGATGGAGGACCTCTTGAGGACAGTCAAGTGCACGGCCCCCCGAGTCAGACCTGCCCTAGCCCCACAGCCCTGGGCCACTAACCCCGAACGAGCCTGTTTTCCCATCTGCACAATGGGTGGCTACCTACAGCAAGCGCTGTGCCCCACGTAAGGTGGGAGAGGGGAGTGGGATGGATTCCGGGACCTGGGGAGACCTTCCCGCAGGCGGGCACTGAGCTACGTGCCACCATCGGAAGCCTGGTGCCGCCCTGGACGGTGCGCATGCTCCTTTATTCCCTTTACGGCAGAGGAGGCCACGGTGTGAGGAGCTTGAGGCCTCGCCCAGGGTCAGCCAGCCAGTGGCAGGGGAGCTTCACACAGAAGCAGGCAGACCTCGTACTAAGACACGCGGGCCCTGGGAGCCAGAGAAGGCAGTGCGGGGACGGGAAGCATGGAAGAAGAGAGGCATGGAGAGAGAGGGAGACGAGTGTGTAAAAGAGGACAGGTGGCAGAGCTGGGCGCAGTGGCGCACGCCTGTCATCCCAGCGGCTTGGGAGGCGGAGGCAGGAGGATCGCAAGTTCGAGACCAGAGGCAGTCTGCGTAACTTAGCGAGACCCTGTCTCAAAAAGTAAAGAAAAAAAAAGGGCTGGGGGTGCAGCTCAGTGGTCCAGCACTTGCATAGTATGCAAGCGCGAGGCCCTGGGTTCAACCCCTAGTACCGCAAAAAAAAAAAAAAAAAAGAGTACAGGTAGCTGGGTGCTGCAGTGCACACCTGTAATCCCAGTGACTTGGGAGGTGGAGGCAGGAGGATCGCAAGTTCGAGGCCAGAGGCTGCCCACGTAACTTAGTGAAACCCTGACTCAAAAAGTAAAACATGGAGAGCCGGGCGCGGTGGCACACGCCTGTAATCCCAGCAGCCCGGGAGGCGGAGGCAGGAGGATTGCAAGTTCGAGACCAGAGGCAGTCTGCGTAACTTAGCGAGACCCTGTCTCAAAAAGTAAAAAAATGGGCTGGAGGTGCAGCTCAGTGGAAGAGCACTTGCAAGGCATGCGTGAGGTCTTGGGTTCGACCCTCCAGTACGGTGGAAAACAGGGAGGGGGTCACAGGAGTGTCTCTCTATACCATGACACCAGCACCCTAAGCTATGAGCCTGTCTGAAGCCAATGACATGGAACATTCCAGGCCTCACGCACACTACACTTCTTTCCCACGAGACCCAATCTGAAAAAGCCATGTGCCATGCAAATCCAGCAGTGGAGCAGGCACTTGCCATTCCATCTCATGAATGAGAAGCCTGAGGTCATGGGGGGAGGATGCTAGACTACATGGGGTAGGGAGAGGAGGCAGCACAAACTGGTGAAGAGGGAAAATAGGCTCCTACTCATCCTACAAGAGCCTACTCAAAAAGCCCTCCCCTGATCCATAGAACCCCATGATGCCCATGTCAGCATCAGCCTCCTCACACTGGCATCCAGGCTTGGTTTCCTGTCTCAGGCCTCCTTGGCTGTGAACACCCAGGTTTCAGGGTCCCCAGCCCATCGAACGGCAGTAGACAGAGGGGCAAAGTGTGGCCCAGTGAACCCTCCTGGCCTTTCTCCTGCAGAGTCAGACCTTATCCCAACTGGCGTCGCAGTGCATCTTGGGAGACACGTGATAAAGGTGTGGTCCTGCGCGTGCTTGGTAGGCAGGGGCGGAGACTCAGGAGGCAGGTCACGGTCAACACCCACTCTGCAGAGCCTGGGCCCAGCAGCCCTTCAAACAGGCTTTCTACACATCATCGGGTTCTTCCGGGCCCTCGGGGGCCCCTTCCCATCCCCCTCAATAAAGTGCGGGAGGCGGGATACCGTCATCGCCGTGCATGATAAAAGGAGAAACTGAGGCTCGTGGGGCCCTGAGCGCCATGTACAGGCCACTTCTCAGAGCACCAGGGAGAAGGGCCATCCCCCAAGGAAGCGGATCCGGCGCCATGACTCCCCTCTGCGGCACGCCATCCTGCAGGTGCTGTCCCTGGGCCAGCGCCAACAAATACAGAAAAGAACCGGCCACAGGCCATGCGGATCTGCCTAATTCTCCCCTCCCCTGGCCCAGCCCCCACCTGCGCCCTCTGATCCCATTAGCATCTGCCTGGGGCTCCACCGCCCAGGACCTGCCGAGACCGCCACTCAGAAAACCAGGAGCTTAAGCGGGGCGCGGTGGCACACGCCTGTAATCCCAGCGCGTCTGGAGGCAGAGGCGGGAGGATCTCAGGTTCTAGGCCAGAGGCAGCCTGTGTAATTTAGCGAGATCCTGCCTCAAGATAAAAAATAAAAAGGGGAAGCCGGGTGCAGTGGCACACGCCTGTAATCCCAACAACTTGGGAGGCGGAGGCAGGAGGATTGCAAGTTCGAGACCAGAGACAGTCTGCATAATTTAGCGAGACCCTGTCTCAAAAGGTAAAAGAATGAGCTGGGGGTGCAGCTCTGTGGTCCAGCACTCGCAAAACATGCAAGCGCGGAGCCCTGGGTTCAACCTCCAGTACTGCAAAAAATAAAATAAAATAAAATAAATAAAAAGGGGCTGGCGGTGCAGCTCATTGGTAGAGGCATTGCAAAGCATGCACAAGGTCCTGGGTTCAGCTCCCCAGTGCTACAAAGAAATAACAACAGAAAAAAAAATTAGGCATTTTTTCACAGGGGGAGGTAAGAGGGGGCTGATTCTGATGGGCCAATTCTGAGATTCCTGAGGAGCACAGAGCTCGGGTTGAGCAGGCTGTGGCATGGGGTGAGGCCAGGGAGATGCCAGGTGCCAAATCCCCAAGGGCCTTGTCCTGGCACCTGCTCTACACGCCAGCAGCCCTGCTGCAGTCACACGCCCCCTTCCGTTTGCTCCTAGATGCCTCCCTCCCACCCTGGTCCTGAGCAGGACCCAGACCAATCTCACACCCAGCACCAGGACCTGCCCTGCTCCCCCAGCTTCTCATGGCCAGCTGGCCCTCCCTGCGTTCCTCAGAGACACAGCTTCTGTCACGTCCGTCTTCGCACATGCTGTTCCCTCTGGCTGGAATACTTCCCCCCTCTCCCCGGCGGCCCCTCCCCTCCTTGCCAGCATGGCCTGGTCTGTCTGCTTGGGCAGTCCCTTCACTCTCCCCTCAAGCTGGATTGTGCAGCCTGCTGCCCTGTCCCCAAGGGCCAGCTGTGTTAGGAGTGGACCTGGCCCAACAAGGTGCCCAGTGGCACTGGCGGAGGAACGAATGAGCTGCTCACAGCCTGCGGCTGAGCCTCGGGCGCAGAGTGCCTAAGGCCCAGGGAGGTGGGAGAAGCTGAGCCACGCTTGTTGCTCAGATCCAAAGTGCAGCGCAGAAGGAAGTGGACAATGGGGGCCCAGGCTGCACCGCATGGGCCGCCCAATCCCCCAGCTCCTGACTGAGGTGAGCGTATCTGCCACAGTGTTCAATGTAATGTGAGGGGACCGGTGGGCAGCCTGTCTGGCACCAGGCCGGCAGAGGGGCCAAGAAAGTGAGGGTGGCCCCAGGGCTGGCTCCTGGGCAGGCCCGGGCAGCTCTGAGAGTCACAGTGGAGACAGAGGTCCTGAAGTGAGTTCCTGCTCCTCCACCAAGCTGGGGGGCCTTGGGAAAGTTACTCCACCTCTCTGAGCCATGGTGGCCTCATGTATACAGCAGGCAGGCCTGCGTGAGACCATACCTCCACCTGAGCTGTGCAGGGGACTCCGCTGGCAGCTGGGAGCTCAGTCCAGTCCTGGAGCCCCCCTAGAGAGTTGGCCCCACCCCAGAGAAGCGACCAGGGAATCCTGCCCCAGCACCCAGGGCTCAGCCAATCAGAACTCAGCTTCCCTCTGTCACTGTGATTGGTTCAGAGTTGGGCAGGGACCTACACAGGGCAAGAAGTCAGCTCGGACTTAGGGCTTCTTTCTTGGTGTGTGTGTGTGTGTGTGTGTGTGTGTGTGTGTGTGTGTCTGTCTGTCTGTCTGTCTGTCTGTCTGTCTGTGTGTCTATCTCCTTTCCAAAGAACCCAAGGCTGGAGACTGGAAGCCTGGGTCAAACTGGGCCTCACAGGCCCTGAGCTTCTGGGTTACACATCTTATTTGTGGTCACCAGTTATATACTTTAGTTTTGCCTAAGCTAGTTGAGACTTGTTGTTAGGTGCCGTGGAGCCAGTCATGGTGGCGAACGCCGGTAATTAACGAGCTTCAGAGGATGAGGCAGGAGGATCTCGAGTTCGAGGACAGCCTGGGCAACACTTTTAGCCTGCAGCCGTAGCCCTGTGGCGTCCGATCCCATCAGATCGCCAAAGCTAAGCAGGGTCAGGCCTGGTTAGTACTTGGATGGGAGACCACCTGGGAACACCAGGTGCTATAGGCTTGGGAGAAGGACCCGGCACTCACTCCCAAAAATCAATCTGCCACTGAAAACCCTATGAATAGCAGAGAAGCAATGACAATAGTGTTTCACCTATTGTGCATAGGGTTGCTATGAGTCGGATACTGACTTGATGGCCCCTAACAACAACAACAGTTAGCTGGGCGTGGTGGCACACGTCTGTAATCCCAGCGGCTTGGGAGGCGGAGCCAGGAGGATTGCAAGTTCAAGACTAGAGGAAGTCTATGTAACTTAGCGAGACCCTGTCTCAGGAAGTAAGGAAAAAAAATTAAAGGGCTGGGGGTGCAGCTCAGTGGTCAAGCACTTGCAAAGCATGCAGGTGTGAGGCCCAGGGATCAACCCCCAGAACCACAAAAAAAAAAAAAAAAAAAAAAAACAGTTGAGACTGGTCCTCTCTGACCAGGTGACTGTCACACTGCCTCAGCTCCGGCTAGACCTGGGCCCCTGCCCTCGCCCTAGCAGAACTACAATGGTGTGCCCCCCACACTGGGAAGCCCCCACCCCAAGTCTGTGATGGACACAGCGCCACACAGGCCTGTGGCCCCACCTTGGGAATCCTCTCTCCTCTGCTCCCAGCCCCACGCCCGCCACATGGACTGGTTGCTGGTCCCTCTTCCAGCTCATCTGGCATGTGGCTCTTTGAAGGCTGTTGGGGGGCCTGGTTACCCAGCCTGGTGCCATGGGACAACCAGGGTGGTGGAGCCTTAGAGTCTGACCTCGGTTTGAATCCCTTTTCTGCCGGGTGCTGCTGTGCAGCCTTGGGGCACCGACTCCCCAAGTCTGATTGTGAGCTGCCTTGTGGAGGATGTTGGGGAGGCTGCACAAAGGAGGGATTCGAGAAACATGCGGAACACGGGGGCCTCTGCCTCACACTCCATGATGGCAATGTGGGTGGCCTTCCTGGAGGAGGAGAGAAAACTAATTACTGTCAGGAAGGGGGTCCCAGAAGGGGCTCCCTGTGGACAGTGGCTTCACGGCTCACTTTCATGGTGGCTTAGCAGGCTCTGGCACAGCGGGTGGAGGAGCAGAAGGAGGTGGCAACGACCTGATGTCCCCAAGGTGGAGCCGGGTGCCCTGAAGGCGGAACTTTCCCCTGGGCTGTCCCTGACCCAGTTCTTCGCCCAGGCTTTTGTCAGTCTGCCGTGCCAAAGGCTGCAGAAGGCTGGCGCTACCAGAGCTGTCCCCTGGGATGGGCACAGCCCTGCCCTGAGGGAGACGAGGCTGCACAGCCCCATCTTGGCCCTGAACCTGCCAGCGGACTGTGGGACAAATGAGCGCCTGCCCTCGCGGCCCCTTCCCAGGGTGGGCTGAAGGCAGAAGGACGGCTTTTGCCTTAATAAGGAGCTAGTCTGGGTTGGCACTCTTCCTCAACCCTGTGCTGGGAAGATGAGGGTCCCTGGGGACCAGCAGCTGCCAGGGGTGGGGCTGCCTCCTCAGCCCGTTGTTCAGCAGGGGCGCCCACACCCGAGCCAGGAACGACAGCAATGGCAGTGACAGCAGCACCCAGAGCCACGGCAGGCCACACCTCGGAGCCCCCACCTCCTTGCACCACCACAGCCCTCGCTTGTGGCGCCGGAGCTGCTGTGACTCCACCTTCCAGTGAAGACAGGCCCCGAGGCTCGCAGAGGGCACCTCCCTGTCCCGGGGAGCCCCGCTGGGCCAGCCCGATCCCCGGACCCATCCGGCTGTCCTCTCCCCGGGGCACCTCGGGCACACAGGAGGCACCAATTCCCCAGGGCCACTGTCCTTGGGACAGAGGGCCACACGTCCTCCTCAGGGCCATGCCCACCCCACAGGAGAGTGGAGAGGCAAATCCCAGGTGCCCAGGGCAGCCCCCTGCTCCCCACCACGCTTCCCTTTTTTTTTTTTTTTTTTTTTCCCTTTTGCAATACTGGGGGTTGAACCCAGGGCCTTGCGCTTGCAAGTGCTGGACCACTGAGCTGTGCCCTCAGTCCATTTTTTTTTTTTTTACTTTTTGAGACAGGGTCTCGCTAAGTTACACAGACTTCCTCTGGTTTCGAACTTGCGATCCTCCCGCCTTGGCCTCCCAAGCCGCTGGGATTACAGGCATGCACCACCATGCCTAGTTGCTACTTCCCATTGTGAAGACGTCACCACATGCTCACAAAGCCAGGGATCCCCGATCTCCACAAAGCAGATCACTGCCAGCAAGCTCGCCAGAGCCCTGAAGGTCTGCAGGGGCTCCGAGCTGGGCCCTGCATGCCCAAGGGACACGTCCCAGGAGTGAGGCCTGCCCACTCTGCCTTGCCGCCGGGGGCTCCACCCCACTCAGAGCACTGCTCACTCCGAGACCCATCTGGATCTGGGGGTGGGGGCAAGGGGAGAAAAGTATGGAGAAGCCAAGAGCTGGCACCAATGTGGGCCAGCCTGACCCCTTCCCTTCTCTGCTTGGTGACCCCAGCTCGGTGCATTTCTTCCGTCTGCTATTTGCCCCACAAACGCCACCACTGGCGTGTGACCGGGGAGCTTGCTTCTTTCTGCCCATCACTGGGACTCTGGTGGCCTGGCGCAGAGATCGGCTGTCCCGTGGGTGGAAACACCAGGTCTACACCAGCTTTGCTGGGGCGCAGGGACCAGCAGAATGTGCGGGTTCCACTCGCAACGCAAGATCTGTGCCGCGGAGGATCCATGGCAGAACCTCAGCCTTCCTCCCCACACCGTCTCTGCCCCACATCTTCTAAGCTGCAATTAATTTCTAATGTGCATTTTAAACCTCAGACACCACATCATAAAAATAGTTGTGCTGTGTTTTAGTGATGGCATTTGTCATGGAATTAGACACAGTGACAATTGGCATGGAAAATAAGGCATGATGTCTCCGTCCGCACAGGAGCAGTGGCTGGGGCCGGCGGTGGCCAGGCTGCAGCTGCAGAACATCCGTGCTGTCCCTCCCGAGGGGACCCCGGGTCACCAGGCAGGCTGGGTGGTGGTGGCGGAGGGGTTGGGTCCTGCTTGCTGGCGACAGTGGTCCGGACTGTTGTCTCCCTTCGGAAAAGCAGCCTGGTACCAGCAAAGCCACCGGGCCAGCTCTTGGGACCCAGAATTGTGCTAATCTTACCTCCTTTTCCTTGAGGCTGTGGGACCCTCCCTGTTCATTTCTCCCCCTGTGAAGGAAGTCCCCAACTGTATGTCTGCTCCTTTCCCAAGTAGCAGGGAGAGGGGCCCGCAAAACAAGCGGGTATTTACTGAGTATGGGCCAGAGGCAGGTGGGCCCAGAGCTGAGCATCAGCCTACTGGGCCTCAACAGCAGTCTGCGGATTAGGATGCTGCCCATTTTGTGGATGAGCAAGTTGAGGCTTGGGGAAATGAGCACTGTTTTTGTTTGTTTGTTTTTGTTTGTGTTGTGGTTGTTTGCGGTCCTAGGGGTTGAACCCAGGGCCTCACGCTTGCATGCTTTGTAAGTGCTGAACCACTGAGCTGCACCCCCAGCCCATTTTTTTACTTTGTGTGTGTGTGTGTGTGTGTGTGTGTGTGTGTGTGTGGTACTGGGGGTTGAACCCAGGACCTCACTCTTGCATGCTCTCCAAGTGCTGGACCACTGAGCTGCACCCCCAGCCCATTTTTTTACTT
>VMDO01002859.1:33260-86393 GCA_007922755.1 Pedetes capensis | reverse complement strand
GTCCCTGAACCTCTGACAAGCCAGGACAGCACTGTCAGCTCTCACAGCAGCCAGGACGGCGCATTCACACGGGGCCTATGTGTCCCACCCCCTGCGGGGGCCCCAGTGCCCGGCACAGGCCTGGCACGGCGCAGGCACTTGACAAGTGTGTTCGGAAGGAGGGAAGGGGTCCCAAGATGCCTCCCTGCCTTTCATCCCTTGACAGAAGAGCCCGCCCCTTGGAAACCAGCCCCTGGAGGGCAGCCCCACCCAGCCACGAATTGGCTGCCCTGGCCAGCTTTCCTTGAACAACCAGCCCGACTCTGGCTGGGATTAGGTCTCTGCCGTTTCTTTTTTCCCTTCCCAGTGAAACCAGAGCGTCTGTTTTTCCTTCTTGTCTCCAGCAATTTCCCACCCGGAGCCCTGACACTCTCCAAGCTTGGTTGCGGTGACTGGGGAGTGACTGTGCAGGACAGGCTGGCCTTCCAACAAAAACACGATGTTTCTGGGGGACCCGAGCTTCCCGAGGCGGGGGAGAGGGGATCTGTGCGTCACCCCCAGCCCTGGCCTCTAGCACAGCACAGGACAGACCAGAGCCCCTGCCTGACCCAGCCATGGTCAAGGTCTGCTCAGGTGCATCCCTGGATTCCAGGCAGGAAGGGGGAGCCAGGAAGTCCCTCCCTGGCCATGTGGGGCACCATGGGACCTGGGACCACCTCCAAGTCCCCAGGTGACCTTGCACAGGCTGCTTTGCCTTTCTGAGCCTCTGCTTCCCCAGCTGTGAGACAGGGCTAGCGCTTCACGTGGACCACGCAAGGCTGCGGAGGGAATTCAGCCAGAGGCCTCTTATGTGCAGAGCGGGGATGGGGAGCGCGCGGGCGGGGCGCCGTGGCGTTCCTGCTGGGCTCCCCATCCACAGGGCCAGGTCTGGCCCGTCCACTGCCGTCTCCCAGCACGACGCCTCATAACCCACATGCACTGAATGATGGACCGAGCCAATGCGTGACTCCCACCCAGCTTTCCTGGAACCAGGGAGCCGAGTGCGTCATGGCAGGGAGGGGAGACGTGGGCTTTAACGTGACTGTCTTAGCGGAAGGCAAGGGTCCCTTTCCTGGGGCTTCTGCGCAAGGAGAAATGGACCACGGTGCCAGTTTGTCTTGAGCCCAACTTCGGGGTGACCTCTCTGGCCTCTTCCCTCCATCTTGCGATGCAGCCCTTCCTCCTCCACGTTGGGGCTTTGAGATCTCGGAGGCACTTGGTTTCCTGCCTCCAATCTGGAGTGGTATCTGCAGCCCACGGCCTCTCTGGCTTCCAAGGAACCGGGTTAGCGGATGGGGCTTTTCCTGCCACCCGGCGTCAGGGAGGATGGGGAAAGCCAGCTCTCCTCTGCCCTGGAGGCTGCAGACTGGAAACCTTCTGTGGTAGGAGCTGCCTCAGAGCCACCTCCTGGCTCTGTGCATCAGGGTCCTAGACTCCGGCTCCAAACCTGGCTCTTCCACTTGCTGTGTGACCCGTGGCGAGTCACTAAACCTCTCTGTGCAGACATCTTTTCTGAGCATTTCTCACACGTGTGGCTATCTGCTGGGCACTCTGCTTCTACCATGTCCTAACCTTGCCAACCTCCCTGCAAAGTGGCAGGATCTTCTTCCTGGGACAAATGTGGAGCTCAGAAGAGGGACATACCAAGGTCACGGCACTCGCTTCGGATTCCTGTGCCTTAGACCATGTCACCCCTAAAGGGGGAATTCAGTCAGAGGCCTCGAAGTTCTGAGCTGGGACTGGGGTGCATAGGAGGGCCATCATGGAGTTCCTGTTGGGCTCCCTGTCCCCAAGGCCAGGTCTGGCCCATCCACTGCCATCTCCCAGCATGATGCCTCATAACACCTATGTGCACTGAATGACTGACGGAGCCAATGCACGACTCCCACCCAGCTCTCTTGGGGCCAGCGAGCAGAGCTGTCATGGCAGGGGAGGGAGCCAGTCACCTGCCATCTAGGCCACCCCCTCACACAGACCCTCAGACAGCAAGTCTGCTTCAGGGGGAACAGAAGGGAAATGGCGGAGCTGGAGGAAGGAAGGGAGGAGAAGGTGGCTGTGGGGTCCCATGGGTGCAGGATGAGGCTGGGAGAGCGGGCATGGGGCGGAGGCGGCACAGACCTGTGCTCTCCACGCCGGGCTGCCCGTGGCTGGACTGGCCGCGCGCGGCCCATCTTGAGAGCATTAGGGGCTGCTGTTAACAGCTGTTTTCTGTTACGTGCTATTTGTTCGTCTAATGAAAGGAGGTGCACGGGCTTTCAAGACCTCAGCGCTTGGCGGGGTTTTATACCGGAGGCCTGTGCTGAGCTCTGGCGGCGGGGAGCCTGTGCGGCCCCACCAGGCGCGCCCGCCCGGCGGCTCCCGCTTTGATTCCCAGCTCTGTAGCCATCCGCGGGGTAATTCCAGCGCTGGTTAAATGTCATTTTTAATAACGCCACCGCTGGCATGTGAACGTCTGTGCCCACGGCAAGAAAGGAGGCCAGCGGAGGCTGGGGAGCCAGCAGATGCCCACCCCCAGGGGAGCCCCTCGTGGGAAGCCATGATGTGCCGGGTGAGGGAGGGTAGGGGGCAGGAGGGGCGGGGTGTGAGAGTGACCTACGCCCCTGGGCCCACAGCACAGCTTCTGGCCACGCAGCCAGGGGCTCAGCTCGCTGCAGGGGAGCCAGGACTCTGCCTTGTCACGACGCCCTTTCCTTCCAACCCTTAGGCCCTTGGAGGGCCTTGGAGTCTGACCTGGGTTTGAATCCCTCTTCTGCTGGGTGCTGCTGTGCAGCCTTGGGGCACCAACTCCCCAACTGTGATTGTGAGCTCCCTTGTGGAGGATGTTGGGGAGCCTGCACAAAGGAGGGATTCGAGAAACATGCAGAATGCAGGGGCCTCTGCCTTGCACTCCATGATGGCAATGTGGGCGGCCTTCCTGGAGGAGGAGGCCTTGTGTCATGGGCTTTGTAGATTGTGGGGAGCCCGGTGGGGAGATGACTAATTACTGTGAGGAAGGGGGTCCCAGCAGGGGCTCCCTGTGGACAGTGGCTTCACCACTCACTTAGGCTGCTGTGCAGGAGGTGCTCAGTGGATGCCCTGGATGGGTGAGAGCACTCGTTCTCCTGCAGAGCCCGGGGGGTGGCTTCCTGCCCTTCCTGCCTCTGGGGACGCCGGGGCCATCCCCTCTCTGTCCTGTGCACTTGGCTCTGCCAGGCTTTTGCCAGCCTCAGATTTCCCACGGTGCCCTGGTGCAGCCACCCACCAGCTCTGAGAACTGGTAAACTAAAGAGGGTGATGGAGGTGCAGAGCCTGCTCTGAAAGGAGACTTCAGCAGGGTATAAAACCCACGGGGGGGGGGGGCTGTGAAACCCAGAGGCCTGGAGAGTCTGAGTCCACAGGGCCTGGGAACACGCATTCCAGCCAATGCCCCAAGTCCATCTGACACAGCAATTCCTGGCAGCTCGTCAACCACAGCCAGGAAGAGAGGGTCCATCCCTCCTGTTCAGCACAGAGGACACTGAGGCCCAGCCAGGCAGCAGGGTGTGTCCCGAGCTGGAGGGATGGGCAAGGCGAGGCGGGAACCCAGATTTCCTGGCTCCTCATCCAGGGCTTGGGCTGGGATTTTGCTCAGTTGGTAGAGAGCCACTCTGCAGTATCTGAGGTCCTGAGTTTGATTCCCAGCACCACAAAAATGGGAGAAGGACCTGGCAACCCACTCCCAAGGCAATCCCAAAACAATCTGCCATTGAAAACCCTCTGAGGGTCGCTATGAGTTGGACACGACTCGATGGCACCTAACAACAAGAACAACAACATCCAGGGCTCCTCTTACCACCCCTAGGGCAGCAGGGTCCTGGGAGGCAAGGTGACCTCACCTGCTGTATTTCCAGCTACATAGGCGTTTGCTCTGCTCTGGGATTTAGCGTCCCTCCACGGAAACTTCCAGGCCTCCCAGGCCCCGTGCCTCCTGCTCTTTCAGGGCTTCACACCCAGGACCTCCTCCAAAGACTGAAGTCTTTGCCCCGCAGTCCCCTGCCTCCTGCCCAGCCTCTCCAAAACTCATGGATCCCCTCCCACTGTTCCCCAAACCGCAAGGTCCCAGCTGCCCCTCTCGTACACAGAAAAGCAGAATCCGTCACAAAGAGAGACCAAAAATAACATCTCCCGGGGCCTGCTTCATTTTTAGGACACAATAAAAGATATCCTTGTCCCCGAAGGGCCTCATGTGCACGGCAGCCTGTCATCGCGGCGGCCCCCAAGGGCCAGGCTGGGAGCAGATGTGGAAGGGACTCAGGGCCACCAGGGAATCTGTGCTTTTTGGTTCCCAGGACATCCTGGGGCCCGGGCCTCCCAGGTTGTCGTCAGACAGAGCTATTCCCACCCGTGGAGAGCCCTCAAGGAGAGTCCGAGTGCCTAGGGAGGCCTAGACGCCGCCTGGGCCTCAGGAGCCGGCTCTACCCCTCCCGGGCTGTGAAGCGCCAAGGGCTGCTCACGACCGCACAAGAACACTTAGCCCTAGGCCCTCACGGCCACATCTGTCCTCTAGGCCACTCACTGGCTGCCCGCAGCCACTTTGCCACCATGGAGGACGTGCGGGTCTGTCGGTGACCCTATGAGCACCAAGTGCTTCTTAAATGTGAGCCCGCTGCCAGGCATGGAGGCGCACGCCTGTAATCCTAGCGGCTTGGGAGACATAGGCAGGAGGATCGTTAAGTTCGTTAAGTCTGCGTAATTTACCAAGACCCTGTCTCAAAAAGTGAAAAGTGAAAAAATGGGCTGGGGGTGCAGCTCAGTGGTCCAGCACTTGCACAGCATGCAGGCACGAGACCCTGGGTTCAACCCCCAGGACGGTAAAAAAAAAAAGTGTGAGCCCGCAACAATGCACTCAGCGACCTATCGCCAAATGAGCAAGGTAAGGGCAGTTAATGAGTCTGCAGGCTGCCGTGAATCCGTTTGGGGACCTTCGTGTCCCCTGAGAGGACGAGGCAGAGGCATTTTTCCTCAGGTGAAAGGAGGGGCCAAAAGCTGACAGCTGGTGTGAGAAGGGGCTTTTCAGGGCCAACTTCTCCCTCGGCCCTCTCCATACCATTTCCTCTGCGCCTGGCAGGGCCACTGGACCGGAGATCTCAAGGTCTGGGGCTGCAGGGCTGGCAGGAGCCCAGGCGTGACCCACAGGAAGTGCCGGGAAGATGGGGCATGAGGGGCTGTCCTGTCTGCCCCTGGGGACCCTGCACAGTACTCCCGTGGCCATGGCTGGGTCAGGTCTGCAAGGGTGAGTCGAGGACCCCCACACCCCCTCTCACCCCCAGACTCCTCTGAAGCTGGGCGGCCAAGCCTGACCCCTCCTGGTGTTCTTGGGCCCCGGCCCCACTGCCCAGGATATCAAGGACACCCCCATGACCCTCCCCCACCGCCTCTGAGTGCAGCCCCTGCCTGCTGGGGTGGGCAGCCCTGGTCAGATGGCCTCAGCATTCCTGGGGCTCTGGGGGTGGCTCCAGACGGTGGCACAGAGCAGGGGCTTTGGGACAGGACAGGCCTGGGCTGGAATCCCACAGGCATGGGACTGTGTGACCGTGGCCCAGGGCTCAGCTTCTCTGAGCCTCGGTTTTCCTCTCTATACAATGGGAACAATCAGAAGACTCGCGTCACAGGGCTGGAGGGAGGACAAGGTGGGTTAGACCCAGAGCAGCCCGGCCAATGCCCCTGAAGGCCTTCCCGGTCACCCTCCCCGCGCCCCTCCTTCGACTCCATCCCAGCCACGTGTCTTCTGCTCCACTGTCATCCCCCACCAGGGCAGTGCCTGCCCCCTGCGTGGATGTGTGCAGGGACACACTGGCTCCCATAAGCCACCCCCAAAGTCAGCCTCTGAGTGAGGTCAGCCGAGGTCCTTTGGGGCCTTGGGCACTGCAAAACCACACCAAGCTCTGCCACATCCAGCCTGACCTCAGTCTCCTGCCCGGGATAAGCCATCAAAGTCCCTTCCTTCCTATCTTTGCCACTCAACCCCCCGCAGGTGCACAGGGTCCACGCCCACAGCCCCACTCTGCACTGGCCCTGGAGGTCCATCTCTCCCCCTCTACCCCTTTCTACCCCTACCCCATGGAGTCTCCCCAGCAGCCAGCCATGACTCCAACTCCGGGCTCCCCCCGCCAAGCCCCCGGGCTGTGCAAGACAGAGCCGTGGGCCTGAGATCCAAAACCAAACCCCACCTTCCGGTGGCAGCTGTGAGACCTTGGGCTGGTGGTGTTGCCTCTCTGGGCCTCCAAGCAGGGAGGACAATTGCAAGCCCCGCCTGATTCTCAGGGTCGCTGCAGGCACCTTGATGAACTGTCCCCACACCTACGCAACGCGAGCCACTCCGTGTAAGGGACGCCCCTCTTTCCCATCCTGCAGACAGCAACACTGAGCCTCAGGGTTCTTTTAGGCCTCCAGGGCGTCTGCACGCAGGCGCCATTCCCCTTGGCCCCCGCAGGGACCCGGCCAGGGCCAGCCCCAGCCTGGAGGAAGCCCTGGGCCCCGCCCCCAGCTCCACCCCCGGGTCTCCCGGATGGAAGGGCAGGATCACCTCGAGTCTGTGAGCCATGAGCACACAGCATGTGCCCTCCCTGGGGACCGGAAGGCAGAGAGGTGCCCACGCCCCGGCCACGCTGTGGGTCCAGCGGTTCTTCTTCCCCTGCTCCCTCACCTGTCGGCGGGTCCGGGTGCCAGGTCCAGCCAGGACCCATGCTCAGGACTCTGCGTCCCTGGGAGGGGCTGACACAGGGCTTTTCCAAGCCTCGGTGGAATCGTGACCACAGTGGAGGGGACCCCACAAACATCAGGCGGAGGGGAGGACAGCAAGCTTATCTTTCAAAGGCCAGAGGCTGGAGAACGCCAGCTGTGGAAAACAGTATTATGGTCCCCCAAAAAAGTTAAACATGAGCTGGGCACTATATCGCACATCTGTAATCTGGACTCAGGAGGCTGAGGCAGGAGGAAGGAAGGTTGGAAGCCAGAGGCAGCCTGAGACCCTGTCTCAAAATAAAAAATAAAAAAGAGGCTGGGGGTGCAGCTCAATGGTGGAGCACTTGCCTAGCATGTGTGAGGCCTTGGTTCAGCCCCCAGTACTGAAAAAAAAAAAAATTAAACTTAGAATTCCCATATGGCCCAGCAATTCCACTTGTGGAAACACAGCCCAAAGCATAAAAAGCACGGACTTGAGCGGCTATTTGAACATCCACGTTCACTGCAGCAGTGCTTACAATCAGTACAACAACCAAGTACCCACTGAGGAATGAATGGGTAAGCAAAAACACGGTACATCCATACAATGGAACATTATGCAGTCTTAAAAAGGAAAGACATGCAGACATATGCTACATGGATGGACCTCTCAGATGTGATGCTGAGTGAAATACACCAGACACAGAAGGGCAAACACTGGAGGAGTCCACTTACACGAGGGACTTGAGTGGTCAAGTGTGCAGAGACAGAAAGTAGAATAGGTGTGGCAGGGTTTGTGATGAAGAGGAAAATGAGAAGAACAGAAAGTTCTAGAGATGGGTGGAGGTCATGGCTACACAACAATGTATCGCCGTTGGATGGTACAGTTATAAGTGGTTAACATGGTAAAGCTTAGCTGGGCGTATTTTATCACAAGGAAAAGAAATCAAAAGCAAGTCTGCCTGTCTCAAGCTCAATGGTCCCGCGGGTCCTCCAGTTGGCTGGCCCAAGTGGGGGGAAGGGCGGGGCCCCCACCCCAAACCAGACTCACCCTGTTACGAGCCCCCACTCAGCCCACCCCAGGCCCCCAGATCACCCTGTCTCACCCAGAGCTTCAGACTCCAAGTTCCTACCACCCTGAATCTTTGAGAAGGGCACCCGCTCGGACCCGGGCCTCCTGGCCTCTTCCAAGACAGGTACCAGCCCTGAGCAGTGGCCGGCGGCCTCCCCTGGCTGGGGCCTCCCCCCTGGCTGGCTCCAGGGGCTGTGCTTATTTTCATAGTGTGTCCGCGGTCCAGTGCCGCCCTGCCCACAGGAGGGAATGCTTTAAAGAAACTCTCGGTTACTCATGTGGTTTCTTTTGTCATAAGTCATCCCAAAGGCAGTGAGCGAGGGTTTATTTTCCTGCGCTCAGCGTCCCAGCGCAGCCCTCCGCGTTTGATTTGGGCGGAACTCGAGACCCCAGTTTGTTCTGAGTCACCAGGGAAGCCGCAGCCTCCCTGGCCAGTTCTGGGGGGAGCCCGGTCTTGGACAGTCATCGGCAGGAATGGGCTACATCTCCCGGCAGCTTTGGGAAAACAAGTGACTTTCTTCAAGTTCTTTTTAATTGGCAGGTTGAAAACATATCCATTTTCTAACTCATTATTTTCTGATGGGAAGCACCCCCCCTCTCTCTTTGGACCTGGAAATAGGCCCCCTGGAAGCCACAGGAAATGTCTAAGCATATCTGAGCCTTCCGTGAGGTGCCAGGGCTCTTGAAGGCCTGGGATGGGGGAGTCAACGTCATAGCCCCTGGGCCCTGTGTGCTGCCCTGGGGTCCACAGTCACCCCCAAGGGCTGGCTACCCACTTTTTCTTTTCCAGTGCTAGGGATGGAACCCAGAGGCCCAACATGCTAGGTGAATGCACCAGGCGGCCCCTGAGCTGTATACGGCCCTGGTTGCTCACTTTCAAAAGGACCCTGGGACTGGCTGGGCTCACCAGGATGGGAAATGGAGGTCCCTTCTCCTCCACCTGTGGAGCCCTCAGGACCTGGAAAGCCCTAATAAATGGCAGTGGAAAGGGGCGCCTGGCCTGAGGGGTGAACAGGAAATCGCCCTGCCTGCGGACCTGGGTCAAGAGAGGAGCCAAGGAGTCTCGAGGCTGGCGCGCCACTGTCCCGGGGGGCAGAGCTGGGTACAGCTTCCAAGGCAGGGGCCGGCATGCAGGCCATCTTGAGGCTGACCCAGACTCTGTCCCATCTGACTCCATACCCTGTGTGTCCTCTGTCCCCAAACACAGCAGGAAGAGGCTCTCAGGGAGGGCAGCCAGGCCCTAGGGGGTTGCTGCAGACACCGCTACCCACCCGGCCTCCTGGAATCTGCCAGCGGCCCCGCCGGCACTCACATCCCCTGCTGCCTGGCCAGTCTGAGACTCCGCAGAGAAACTCTCCCTTTGGAGACCTTCAGTGGCATCTGGGAGATGCCCGGCCATCTGGCCCATCCCCACCCCAGGGCCAGGCCCTCCTGCCTCCCTCAGCCCTTGGGCGCCCCTCTCTCTGCTCCTTTCCCCACTTCTCCCTTTCTTTTTTCCCTTGACCTTCAATTTCTTCCTCCCTTTCTCCCCAGCCCTGGAGCCCCGTTCATCAGCGTAAACCCAGAGCCTCCCTCGGCCTGAACTGGAGCGGCCCGGAGCCTGCTGAGGCCTCCAAGGAACCACAAGCCCTAGGGCACCCGGCTTTAGCTCCAGCCCAGACGGAACCCTGCCCTCCATCTTTACACCAGGGGTCGAAACCCCATCTCCCAGGGTCCGTCAGCCCACTCATTGTCACCAGAGGGGGAGAGGACGGGCAGGCCACTGTGGCTGGTGGGAGACAGACAGAGGGCGAGGAAGCCCGTGGCCTCCCCCAACTGAGCACCATGCCTGGCCTGCCTGCAAGCTGGCAGTGGCTGTGGGTTCTCGGAAGGCACTCCGTGGAAGGCAGGACCAGGAACCCTGAGGACATGCATAACCCCTGCTTTGCTCCAGCCTGGGCCACAGTCACCTCTGTCTTCCCTGGACCTCTGAGGTCCCCAGCCAACCTAGGCACCCCTGGGACCTGAAGCCTGGTGCAGAAAGTGGGGGTCCCCAGGGCTGGGTGGAAGATGAGGGACTGCCAACCCCTCCTCTACCACTTCCCCAGACGCTGTTGGGGATTGAAACGGTCAAGTGGCCCTGAGCCTTTAGTAGGCCCGCTAGACCCCAGAGCCAGCGGACAGGGCAGTGGCCTCAAGCCACCCCAGCCCCTCTTTAGGAGCTGGGCCAGTTGCAGGGACTCTGGTCCTCCCCCTCCTCAGCTCCCCCCTGAAACTGTCCAGACCGGGGCCTTTGCTTTATCCCCGTCCTTTCCCGCCTCTCCCCACCCCCCCCTCCCCTTCTTACCAAGGGCTCAGGATTCTGTGATCTCCTGTGACTTTTTGAAAAAAGCCACTTGGGTGGATTGTTTGTTTTTAAAGCCCCTTCCTGATGACCTTTAACCTCCGCAGGGGAAGAGAGGCCTAGCTGGCTCCTTAGGGCTGGGCCCTTCCACTTAGGAGGCTCCCTGGGCAAACTGCTTGGTGGGGGTGCGCAGCCATCTTCACCCCAAGAATCTTCTGGAGACCTGGTAGTAGTGGCGATGTGCGCAAGGCGAGTGCCGAGTTCAAAACCCGGCTGTGTGACTCGGTGGCTTTGCTACTCCAAAGCTTCGCTTTGCCTGGCTGCACGGTGCCAGCCATCCAAGCGCACCCGCTTCCCAGGCTCGGCGGGAGCGGGGCGGCCAGGGCTGCCCGCCGGGCTGGGTGAAGGGCTGCCGGTCCGCGAAGTCCCCCGGCCCACGGCCCATGACTTGAGGTGGTGGCGGCCCAGGGAAGGTCCTCTCCGCCAGTGGGGCGCTCTGGACCGCAGCGGCGCGCCCTGTCCCCGCGCCTCGGCGGGCCCCGGGCCCCCAGGAGGTGCGATCGCCGCGTGTGCAGCCCGGCAGCCCCGCGCCCCAACCCGCCCCGCATGGCCCCCGCACTCACCGTCCTGCGGCGCCGCCTCGCTGCCGCTGCTGCCCCCGGACGGCTCGCGCGCCGCGCCCTCCCGCGCCTCGGCCCCGGCCGCGGGCCGCGCCGCCCGCCGCCCGGCCGCCGCCACCTCCTCCAGGTCCAGGAGGTGGCTCACCGAGAAGTTCTTGCGCGCCTGGGCGCAGTCGCCGGGCCCGAGCGCGGGCGGCGCCGGCTTGTCCAGCGCGAAGGCGGCCGCCCCGCCGTCCATGCCCGCGGCGGCGCCCCGCGTCCCGGCCCCGCGCCGCCCGGCGCTGACGTCCGTCCGTCCGTCGGGGAAGCAAACTTTCTGCGCTCCCCGCCCTGCCCGCGCCCTCGCTTGCTGGCTGCCGCGACGCCGGCGGCGGCCGGCCCTGCCCTGTCCTGCGCCCGCCCCGCCTGGCCGCGGGGTGGGGTCCTCGGCGGCTGGGGAGGCGGGGCTGCGGGGGGTGGGGGGTCCTCACCCGCCCGGGCGAAGGGTAAGGGATGGGCGGGGTCCGCGTGCCTTGCTTTCTTTAACCCCCCCACCCTCGGTTCCCTGGAGGTGACCCCAGGAGGAAGGGCAGGACCCCCCCTTTACAGGTTTCTCCCCAGGTGCGTGTGGGGGCGACTCTGAGACAGTGCGCATGGGAGGCGCGGGCAAACTCCAGGCTCTATCCTTGCTGTCCCTCCCTGACTGAAAGAAACCCAGGTCCCCCTGGACCACCACCTGGTTCAGGCTGTCACCCCAGCTTCCCTCCCTGGGAAAGGAAACTTCTGGGGGGTGCACAGTGGCTCTACTTCCCATTCACCAGGAACTGACGGCGCGTGCCCAGCCCCAGTCGGACCCAGGCAAAACCAAGCTGGGAGCAGCGCCTTTCCCTCCAGAATTCCTGGTGTCTGCACGGCATAGACAGCCAGAGACAGCAAGCTGGGGGACAGGGGGACAGGGACAAACGCCAGGCCGCTCTTGATTTTGTTTTTTGTTTTTTTTTGTTTTTTTTTTTGTGTGTGTGTGGTACTGGGGGTTGAACCCAGGGCCTCGAGCCTGCATGCTCTGCAAGTGCTGGACCACTGAGCTGCACCCTCAGCCCAGTTTTTACTTTTTTTTTTTTTTTTTTTTTTTTGAGACAGGATCCCGCTAAATTATGCAGACCGCCTCTGGTCTCGAACTTGTGATCCTCCTGCCTCCGCCTCCCAAGGCGCTGGGATTACAGGCGTGTGCCACCACGCCCGGTTTTTGATTTTGCTTTTTAAGGAAAGCCCAGAAAGGACGCACCGGGTGACCGCAGCCAAGACTGAGCCGTCTAGGTGCTCCAGGTCTTGCGCAGGACGGCTGTTCACCAGGCTGCTCTTCTATCCCCCTGTTGTCACCAGAGGTGTGTAAAATCACATCAGCAGAAACGAGCCCCCCAGGAGGCCTTGCAAATGCCCCCCAGTCTCCACCCCTGCGCCCACCCCTGAAACCTGCAGACCAGCAGCCTGGCTTTGGTCTGAGCCCTTTATTCCCCCCTCCTCCCCAGAAAAGCATCACCCCTACAATGAGGCGGAGTGGCCTCTGAGTGACTTCGGCCACAGCAAGCCACCGAGGTTCATCCTGCGGGAGGCTGAGGGTCTGCTGCTTGGGACTATCCTTCCTTGGAGAGCTGCCACCAGCAGTGTACCGGGAGAAAGGGAGACAAGGCAAGTTTCCTCCTCCCCAGGGGCTGGGCAGGGCCAGGGTGGCACCCGGAGGTCCCCAGGGCTGCCCGCAATGATGTGGCTGTACAGATTTCTGAAGGACAGAGCCAGGTGGGCTTGGCCAGCCCATGGTGTGGAGGGTCTTTCCCATCCAAGGAAAGGCTGACCCAGGGCTCAGAACAGCTCTCGGTCAGAGACCCAGGTCCAGCCCGGCCATGCCAGGTCCTACTGCACAGCCTCAGATGTGGCCCTGGCCCACCAGGAGCCCAGCTCCTCCTCCCTCAATCTAGCCTCAGGAAATACCTATAGAGCGCCATGGAGATTCTGCTGCAGGTGAAATCTTGGGCCGTGTCCTAGGACTCGGGCTGGGTACCCTTCTCATCCTCCTGTGGCACTGGGAAGGGCTCAAGAGATCATTTAGATGAGGAAACCGAGGTGGCGCAGCCAGAATCTCCTAGTACCTGGAGAACCCGCTGAAATTGTTGAGTCCAAGCCCTTTGGTTGTGCAGATGGGTAAGTGAGGCCCACAGCTAAGCGGCGTGTTGGGGTCTCTTGGTGGGACTGGCGGTCATGGTGGCTTCCTTCGGCCGCTCAGGGATTCATCACCCTGTGCATGCAGAGAGATGATGCCCTAGGTCCCTGTAAGGTGCTGGTGCTCAGGTTCCCGCCTCCTAGCTTCAAACCAAGGCATTGTTGGGGCCTGAAGCCATCTTTCTGTGGGTTGCTTCAACTGCCCAATGAGCAGCGGGAGGGTTGAAGAACCCTATAGATACGGGTCACCTGCCACCTCGTGAGCGGTGAGTGTTAGCAAGAGTTAACAATAAGGGGGATGGGTTGATTGATTTGTTCTTTGCAGTGTTGGGGTGGAGGGGGGAACCCAGGCTTGACACACATCAGGCAAGGGCTCCACCACTGAACCGCACCCCTAGCTCAGCCGTTGCAGTTTTTTGGCCTCTCCCCTGAGCAGCATACGGGCGGTGACAGCATGTCAGGCAGGGAGCCAGTGCGCTGCGGGGCTGAATCAGCTCACTGCGTGGCCTCCAATGGGTCCTTTGCTCATCGTCTCCGAGTCTGTTCCAACCTCTTTAAGACAGAAATAAAGGAATGGAGCCAAACAGTGCTGACGTGGAGTTGTCGCTACCCTTGCCAGTCCTGGGGGGCTGGGTGATCCGGAATGGCAGACAGAGGGGCACCGGCTGCTGCACTGAAGTTCAGCTCTTGAGCAAGTTTTGGCCTTGACTGAGTCTGGAAGATGGCCGAGGAAATGCCCTTTACGCAGAGGACAGAACTCAGGGCTCAGACCCCAGAGGGAGGCGGCTAAAACACAACCTACCTCTCTCTCTTCCTTCCTTTCTTCCTTTCTTCCCTCCCTCCCTCACTTCTTTCTTTCTCTTTCTTTCTTTCTTTCTTTCTTTCTTTCTTTCTTTCTTTCTTTCTTTCTCTCTCTCTCTTTCTCCCTTCCCCTCTCTCTTCCTTCCTTCCTTCCCTTCCTCCCTCCCTCCCTCCCTTCTTTCTTTCTTTCTTTCTTTCTTTTCTTTCTTTCTTTTTCTCTCTCTTTCTCCCTTCCCCTCTCTCTTCCTTCCTTCCTTCCCTTCCCCCATCCCTCCCTCACTTCTCTCTCTCTCTCTCTCTCTCTCTCTCTTTCTTTCTTTCTTTCTTTCTTTCTTTCTTTCTCTTTCTTTCTTTCCCCCTATCTCTCTTTCTTTCTTTCTCCCTCCTCTCTCTCTCTCTTTCTCAGCATCACTCAGGTGTTGAACTCAGGGCCTCGCACATACTTTGCAATGTTCTACATCTGGGCTGCCCACCCCCAGCCCATTTTTATTGTTTTACTTTGAGTCAGGGTCTCAATAAGTTGTGCAGGCTGCCTCTGGCCTTGGACTTGGGATCCTCCTGCTTCTGTCTTCCCAGTTGCTGGGATTATAGGAGTGGGACACAGCGCCCAGCTAAAAAGGAATTTCCATGGTGATTTGGATGAATCAAAGATGCCAATCCAGAGGAGGGATTGAAGGGAAAATGGGACCCTAGTTTGGAACCTCAGTTCAGCTGGGGGTTATTGACCTAGGTACTGCTCTGGGCAGTAGGGGTAGAAAAGAACAGAAGGGAAGGGGAAAGGGTCCCCACTCTGCAGGGAGAGAGCCAGTGGAAAAGGAGCGGACTGTCAACTCATGGCCACCCTGGAAGCTGAGTCCTGGGCTCACTTTGAGTGAGAAATACTTATTTGCCCTACTTTCAAATGGTCACGTTAAGAAAAAAAATAAAATAAAATTTATGTTATGGAAGTGATTCTAGAAGTGAGAAGTGAGTTATGGAAGTGAGAAGTGAGTTATGGAAGTGAGAAGTGAGTTATGGAAGTGAGATTCTAGAAAGATTCTAGAAAGCCTAAGTAAAATTAAGAAAATTTAAATCACCAATATCCCACTCCCAAAGAGCCCCCATGCTCTGCAGGCATTCAATACATAACAAAAATTCGGTTTATTGAAATGCATTAGAGATCATCATCCTATTTATTCAATACTGACTTGAAGGCCTAGAAAAAGCAACAAGACAAGAAAGAGGAATGGCTGAAAATAATTTTAGAGTACATCTTTCCAGCTGCTACCTACATATTTAGACGGATGGAGGGACATAGTCATACATATAATAAAAGTAGAGCTATGTTGTACCAACTCTCTTACTACCTGCTTTCTGTGTCTTTGAGTAGTCTTTTCTTTTCTCTTTTCTTTTCTTTCTTCCTTTCTTATTTATTTATTTATAGTACTTAAGGGGTGAATCCAGGGCCTTAGACATACTTTTACAAGTGCTCTACCACTGGGCTGCCCCCTCAGCCCACTTTTTGTTTTTTATCTTGAGACAGGGTTTCATGAAGCTGTGCAGGCTGCCTCTGGCCTTAAACTCATGATGCGCCTGCCTCTGCCTCCTAAGTTGCTAGGATTACAGACATGCGCCACCATGCCTGATTTCCACCACTATTTTTAGTGGAAGCCTAGCAATACACGACTCCCTATTGTTATGCATCCACAGTTATTTTTGTATGAATATATATGTAGAAACAGGGTATCTGGGTGTGGTAGACAGGTACTGTTGTTTGTTGTTAGGTGCCATTGAGTCGTATCAGACTCATAGTGACCTTTATAGGGTTTTCAATGGCTGATTGTTTCGGGATTGCCTTGGGAGTGGATTGCCACGTCCTTTTCCCACTTTTGGCCTTCCAAACATGTTGCTATCATAATTCCTGGAACTGTGAATATGTCAAGGAGGAATGAAGGCAGCAGATGAATCAGCCTTGCTGATCAGCTCCCCTTAAAATAGGGAGATGATTCCAGATTATCCATATGGGCCCAATATAATCACAAGTGTCCTGAAAAGTAGAAGAGACAGGACAGCCAATGCCAGAGTGGTGTGAGGTGGCCACCACTGGTTTTGCAGATGGAGGCAGGCAGCCACCAAGGAATGCGGGCAGTCTCCAGGAGCTGGAAAAGGCAAGAAAAGGGGCTCCTCCTCTCTCCAGAAAGGTCCTCTCCAGAGCTTCCTGCTGGCACGTTGATTTGAGCCCAAGGGCTTGTGACTTCTAGAACTATAAAAGAATAAATGTGTGCTGTTTTAAAACAGAGGTGTGGGCATTGGGTTGTAGCTCAGAGGTGGAGCGCTTATCTAGCGCATACAAGGCCCTCCCCTCCCACCCCTCCACATACACACATACAAAACACACACACACACACACACACACACACACACACACACACACACACACTAGAGATAAGCCGCCACAACAACAAATAGAAAACCCACACTTTGACTCAAAGATTCTGCAAAAATTTAAGACTTTTTGTTTTCTTTTCTTTTTCTTTTTTCTTTTTCTTTTTCTTTTTTTTTTTTTTTGAGACAGGAGTCAGGAGGACCAGGAGTTCGAGTCTCACTATGTACCCCAGGCTGGCCTTGAACTCTTGATCCTCCAACCTCAGCCTCCCGAGTACTGGTATTATAGGCATGTACTAGGATGCCTGGTACATGACAATATTTGAAAATATTGTCATATGGCCTTTGTTGTTGTTGTTAGGTGCTGTCAAGTCGTGTCCGACTCATAGCGACCCTCACAGGGTTTTCAATGGCTGATTGTTTCGGGAGTGCCTTGGGAGTGGGTTGCCATGTCCTTCTCCCATTTTTGCAGTGCTGGGAACTGAACCCAGGACCTCAGAGACTGCAGAGTGGCGCTCTACCAACTGAGCTAAATCTCAGCCCCATGAGCTAAATCTCAGCCCCATATGGCCTTTGTTGTTGTTGTTGTTAGGTGCCATCGAGTTGGTATCCGACTCATAGCAACCCTCTGTACAACAGGGGAAACACTATTGTCAGTGCTTCTCTGCTGTTCATAGGGTTTCCAATGGTGGATTGATTTTTGGGAGGGGGTTGCCAGGTGCTTCTCCCAAGCCTACAGCTTCTGGTGTTCCCAGGTGGTCTCCCATCCAGGTACTAACCAGGCCCAACCCTGCTTAGCTTCTGAGATCTGACGGGATTGGATTCCACAGGGCTAAGGCTGGAGGGCCATATGGCCTTTAGGAAGGTCGTATTCACTTGTGCCTGGCAGGTTATCTGATTCCTTGCTAGCATGAGTTATTATAATAATTCACTTTAAATTTCAAAAGGCATTTTTGTTTAATCAGTTTATCTTCCACTGATTATGACTGTCTTTGGTATTTAACACTATTTGGTTTGGTTTTATGGTATTGGGGGGCTAAACTCAGGGCTTCACACATACTTTGCAGTTGCTCCACCATTGCACTACATCCCAAGCCTATTTTTTATTTTTTATTTGGAGACAGGGTCCCGCTAAGTTGCACAAGCTGCCTCTGGCCTCCAACTCCTGGTCCTCCTGCCTGAGCCTCCCCACCGTGCCCTGCTCAGCACTTGCATTTCTCGTTGGTGCAAGGTCTCTTTATAGCCACTGATCTGGAACCGTTCTGCATTTCCTATGGAGTATAGTCACATCATTCTTTAGCCTTCGGGGCAGCTCTGCAGGACACTAGCGGTCAGTCACTCCAGGAGCAGACCCAGTTCACAGATGGGGAAGCAGACAGAGGACAAGCGGGCCCGCTGCAGCTCTCACTGACCTGCTCACACCCCAGAGCTGGCAGGCGGAAGACAGCCGAGAAGGAAGAACACAGGAAGGGTCGCCAGTGAAACCGTGTTAGCTGCTGCCCCCGCGGGAGTCATAAATCCTGGAGCCTGTGTGACTCAGATGTGACCAGGCAGGACCGGGACAGATGACAGCGCTCTGTAAATATTCTGTCAGGCTACGATCATAGCGGGGTTCCCTGGTCATCCCAGACCCTGGTCTATGCTGCGAGCATGGCTATAAACAGACCTTGCAGCAACGAGAAATTCAAGTGCTGAGCGGGGCATGGTGGGGAGGCTGAGGCAGGAAGACCAGGAGTTCGAGGTCAGAGGCAGCCTGTGCAACTTAGAGAGACCCTGTATCCAAATAAAAAATAGGCTTGGGATGCAGTGCAATGGCAGAGCAACTGCAAAGCATGTCTGAAGCCCTGGGTTCAGCCCCAAAATACCACAAAACCAAAACCAAGAGGGCAGGACAGCCGGCTCTTCCTCAGCTCGGGCCCAGACCTTTCCAAGCCTCAGTTTCCCTCCTGAGGATGTCCCCACCAGGATGCTGTGTGCAGTGACTGGCTCTCCACTATCAGCTGGGGTTGAAATGTCCTGCAGTCAGCACTCCTGATCCATGGGATTCACAGCTGTGGATTTAACTACCCTAAGATCAAAAATGCCTGCAGCCGTAGCCCTGTGGCATCCGATGCTGTCAGATCTCGGAAGCTAAGCAGGGTCAGGCCTGGTTAGTACCTGGATGGGAGACCGCCTGGGAACACCAGAAGGTGTAGGCTTGGGAGAAAGACCTGGCAACCCCCTCCCAAAAATCTATCTGCCACTGAAAACCCTGAGAACAGCAGAGAAGTACTGACAATAGTGTTTCCCCTATTGTACAGAGGGATGCTATGAGTCGGATACCGACTTGACGACACCTAACAACAACAACAAGATCAAAAATACTTGCATCTGAAAGCATACTACAAAAAAATTGTGTCTGTACTGAACAGAGACAGACTTCTTTTCTTAATATTCTTCCCTAAGCAACTAGTATGCCTGCAGCTGTAGCCCTGTGGCATCCGATCCCGTCAGATCTCGGAAGCTAAGCAGGGTCGGGCCTGGTTAGTACCTGGATGGGAGACCGCCTGGGAACACCAGGTGCTGTAGGCTTGGGAGAAGGACCTGGCAACCTCCTCCCAAAAATCAATCTGCCATTGAAAACCCTATGTAGAGCAGAGAAGCACTGACAATAGTGTTTCCCCTGTTGTACAGAGGGTCGCTATGAGTCGGATACCGACTCCACGGCACCTATCAACAACAACAACAACAACAAGCAACTAGTATAACATAGTGCAACAGCTATCCAATGTCATGTACATTGGATTGGATATGATGAATAATCTGTTGTTATTGTTGTTAGGTGCCATCGAGTTGGTGTCTGACTCATAGCGACCCAACATACAACAGGGGAAACACTACTGTCAGTGCTTCTCTGCTGTTCTCAGGGTTTTCAATGGTGGATTGATTTTTTGGGAGTGGGTTGCCGGGTCCTTCTCCCAAGCCTATAGCACCTGGTGTTCCCAGACGGTCTCCCATCCAAGTACTAACCAGGCCCGACCCTGCTTAGCTTCCGAGATCTGACAGGATCGGATGCCACAGGGCTACTGCTGCAGGCGATGAATAATCTAGAGATTATGTAAAGGGGAGGAGGTACATAGTTATGAGCAAATACACCACTCTATAAGGATCTTGAGCATCTGAGGATTTGGACACCCATGGGGGTCCTGGAGCCACCTACTGTGATAGTGAGGAACAACTGTACCCCTTTTGATCCCTTGCAGTACATGCTAGGCAAATGCTCTACCACTTAGCTACATCCCCAGCCCAATTGTACCCTTTTAAAAAATATTTCTGACCTTCCTGCAGAGTCAGGGGTAAAGATGTGCCCCATAATAGCAGGGCTCACATTTAATGAACCTTGCCATGAGCCAGGCAGTGTACTGAACCACATTGACTCATAGCCACCTCACAACTCTCACACAAGGAGGGAAACTGAGGCTCAGAGTGCTTTCCGTCTGTGCCGTTGTAAGTTAGCCAGGCTCTTAACTACCATACCAAGTTGCTCCATGAGAAATTAAGGCTAAGAAATTATCTTTTCTTTTGAGACTTTTGAGGAATTATCCTTTTTTAAAATAAAGAACCAAGCCAGGCGCAGTGGCGCACACCTGTAATCCCAGCAGCTTGGGAGGCAGAGGCAGGAGGATCACAAGTTCGAGACCAGAGGCAGTCTGTGTGATTTAGCGAGACCCTGTCTCAAAAAGTAAAAAAAAAAAATGGGCTGGGGGTGCAGCTCAGTGGTCCAGCACTTGCAAAGCATGCAAGCGTGAGGCCCTGGGTTCAACCACCAGTGCTGAAAAATAAAAATAAAAATAAAGAAATTAAAATAAAATAAAGAACCAAATATAAAGACTCAAATACTCAAATACTCAAAATACTCAAAAAATACTCAAAATACTCATTGTATTTCTTTCTTGCCTAGGCTACTAGGAACCCTGGAGCCAATATTAAGACAAAATCACAGTAACTGCAGCTGTGCAGTTGGTAAGTCAGTGAGTTAGCTTCCCCTTTTGCCTTCTTCCACATGGCTCTTTGTTTTCTGTTTTGTTTTGTTTTGTTTTGTTTTGTTTTAAGTCTTTGGTATGTATTGGCCCCACATGCTCCTTTTCCCAGCTTCTTGACACCGACTGGGTCATTTAACCTCTTTGAGGTCCAATTTTCTCCTCTGTATGTTGGAGATGCCTGCAGCCGTAGCCCTATGGCGTCCGATCCCGTCAGATCTTGGAAGCTAAGCAGGGTTGGACCTGGTTAGTCCTTGGATCGGAGACCGCCTGGGATCACCAAAAATCAATCCGCTGTTGAAAGCCCTATGAACAGCAGAGAAGTACTGACAATAGCGTTTCTCCTGTTGTACACTGGGTCGCTATGAGTCGGATACCGACTCGACAGCACCTAACAACAACAATGTTGGAGATGGTAACAGCATCCACCACAGGTGCTACCACAAGAGGCTGTGAGACTCTAATGAAATGATCCATGTAAATAAAAAGCCCAACCCAAGACCAGTATGTGCAAGACGCTCAGTAAACCTTGGCTTTGATAAAGGCAAAGGAGCAGAGAGAACATGTCGTAAGTGAGAAGCCCCACCGGAGGCCAGCCCCACAAGAGACTTGCTGTGTGACTTTGGACCATACACCTCCCTCTCTGTTGCGTCCCCAGAACCTTACAGAGTAGAAGAAAGGAGCAGCCAGCATGTCATAGGGATCCCTACATGGTAATGCTGAGAGCAAATGATTGGTGAGCAGAATCTCCGTCACCCAGTGGGCAGGGAACACCTGGCCAGGGTGGTGGGCTGTACTTGCCAATGCCAGGGTAGTGTCAAGGCAGGTCTGCCTCCCAAGGCCTCAGCAGGGCTGAGTCCCTCCTTGGTGCAGAACTCCACGTGGGTGGAGCTTGGTGCCCATGCTGGATTCTGATTGGCAACAATCCCAAATGATTCATTCCGCAGCAATTTATTGAACACCTAATGCATATGGGGGCTGGGATTTAGCTCAGTGGGTAGAGCACTGCGCTGCAGTCTCTGAGGCCCCGAGTTCAATTCCCAGCACTGCATAAATGGGAGAAGGGCCTGGCAATCCACTCCCAAGGCAATCCGGAAGCACTCAGCCATTGAAAACCCTATGAGGGTCACTATGAGTCGGATACCGACTCGACGGCACCTAACAACAACAACAACAATGCATATGGAGGGGCTGGGATTTAGCTCAGTTGGTAGAGCCCGTCTCTGCAGTCTTGGAGGTCCAGGGTTCGATTCCCAGCACCACAAACATGGGAGAAGGACTTGGCAATCCACTCAGAAGACAATCCCAAAACAATCGGCCATCAGGACCCCTATGAGTCAGACATGACTTGAGGGCACCTAACAACAATAACTGTTGAGTGCCTCTTTGTTTGGGGCTGGGATTTAGCTCAGTTGGTAGAACACTACTCTTGTAGTCTCTGAGGTCCCGTGTTTGATTCCCAGTACTGCAAAAATGGGAGAAGGATTTGGCAATCCTCTCCTGAGGCAATGTCAAAACAATCAGGCATTGAAAGCCCTCTGAGGGTCTCTATGAGTCAGACATGACTCAATGGCACCTAACAACAACAATGCATATGGAACCGGAGAAGGATCTAGCAACCCACTCCCAAAAATCAGTCCACCATTGAAAACTCTGTGAACAGCAGAGAAGCACTGACAATAGTGTTTCGCCAGTTGTACACAGGGTTGCTATGAGTCGGATGCCCACTGGATGGCACCTAACAACAACAACAATGCATATGGAATGGGAGAAGGATGTGGCAATCCACTCCCAAAGCAATCGGGAAGCAATCAGCCATGGAAAACCCTATGAGGGTCGCCATGAGTCGGACCTGACTCGACGGCAACAATGCAGATGGAGGCATCTGGATGGGCCCCAAGTCATAAATCCTGGTGGGAAGCGCAAGGATGTGCTGCCGGTGGCCTGAACCAGGATGGCCTTGAATGGAGAAACTCAGAGGAGAAGGAGCCCCTCAAGCTTGGGATGCCCCCAGACGCAGCTCTCAGGATCGCGCCTGGGCGAGGGTGGGGGCCCCAGGGCTTCCCAAAGCCTTCAGAGCCTGCCTGCCCTGCTCCCCCCTGGGCCTTCAACATCTTGCTGTGATTACTCTGCTCAGGCCGGCGCAGGGCGTGCGGGGGGGGGGGGGGGGGGGGGGGGGGGGGGGGGGGGGGGGGGGGGGGGGGGGGGGGGGGGGGGGGGGGGGGGGGGGGGGGGGGGGGGCGGCTCAAGGATGCGGACAGGGCTCTCCGCTCTGGGGCTTAATTGGGGATATAACAGTTATTATTATTTATAACTTACTTCTGAGCGCTCGCCAGGAGGGTGTGTTCACAGCCTGCCTGATTCGGGCAGGCGCGAAATAATTAAACCAAGGGTCTAATCGGCGGCGAAACTCCCAGTGGGCTCCCACTTCCTCCGTTCGCTGATTGCTGATATTTTGGAGGTGAAATATGACCATTTTTACGATCAAAGAGATCAGAGCTCTAAAGGGGAGGAAAAAACGGAAAAAAGGAGGGGAGGGGGCCCTTGCCGCTTTCCTTTCCTCCGACTTAGCAGTCTGCTAAAGTTTCTTTAGACATGCAAAGATTTACACACCTTTCTGCAGGGAGCCTTAAATTACTCCACATGCCTCCCGAGGTCCCCGGCTGCAGCGTGGGACAGTAAGTCATTGAGAAATGAACAGCTCCCTAATCGCTCCCGGGGCCTCTGAGAAGGAGGACGCCTAATGACTTTTTTTTGAAGTCGAGGTCAAGGTTTTTTAAATAAAACAATCTGTATTAATGCAATTTCCTTTTTAGCTGTAGCTTTGGATTTTTTTTTCCCCTGGCTCTCTCTCTCTCTTTTTTCTGGAAGTGGGAGGTAGCGTGGGGAAGGGCATCATTTTTCTCCCACCAGACAGCGCATCCCTAATGAGATACATTTATTTGAAAACCTGTACATCATCGCCTTGTCAGGGCCTCTAGCGGGGCTGGGGTCTCCCTCTCGGTTTGCTGAGGATTAGCGCCCGGGTGGTGGTGGCTTGCTGGCTGCTTTAGGTCTCCTCTGTCCCTCCCTGGGACCTCGGTGCAGACTTTGGCCCCTGCATCTTGTGCTCCCCACCATTCCAACCCAGTCTGATCACAGCTCAGACTCCTGCAGAAGGAAGTGTGGCTTAGTGGTTATACCCGTATCCCTGCCCTACATTGATCTGAGTTCAAGTCTCAGCTCGGGAACTTGGGCCCGGGAGGTTGTAGGCCAGTGACCCAGAGTCTCTAAGCCTTTAGCTGTTAAATGGAAATAACAAGAGTGGGGTGCCACAGGGCTGTGGCGGGGCCTGCGAGGCAGGTCTCAATCGGCCTGGTCCCCAGCCCAGCACGTACGTCCACTGCACCAGCTGCAGCAGGCAGAACCGCCCGGTTCTCCTTCTTTCCCTGCAGCTCCCAAGCAGGCTGCACCTAAATCCAGGGCTTAGTCGCGCTATCAACAGGTTTTTATTGAGCGTCTTCATAGTGCTGGCCCGGCCTGGGAGCGGGGAACAGAGGGGGACCAGAGCTGCGGACGTCACTAAGCTGACGCTGGTAGAGAATTAGGGGGCAAGAAGATGGGAGCCTATGGGGTTCCCGGGGAGGGGTTCCCTGCGGAAGGGCCTCAAGCTCACCCTTGAAAGTCAAGCAGCATCCAGCAGGTCAAAGCGGGCTGGGGCGAGGGGCGCCAGGCAGGAAGCCTGGTGTGCAGGGAGGACCCACAGAGCGCCAGCCCCTCCTGTCCCGGGGGCCACGGCGGACAGCAGTTTCTGGTTGTTGTCTGGTTTTGTCTTGCTTTGCTGCACTCCTCCCTCCATGCCAGGGAGCTCTGTTGTTGTTCTTAGGTGCTGTCGAGTGGGTATCCAACTCATAGTGACCCTCATAGGGTTTTCAATGGCTGACTGTTTCGGGATTGCCTTGGGAGTGGATTGCCAGGCCCTTCTCCCATTTTTGCGGTGCTGGGAATTGAACTTGGGACCTCAGAGACTGCAGCGCAGAGCTCTACTGACCGAGTTAAATCCCAGCCCGCCAGAGAGCTTTGGGACCCTTTTTAAAATTGCTCTTCATGCACCAAGGGCATAGGCTGTCCCCTCCACAAATACACAGCAAGCCCCTTCCTCTGTCCACCCTGGCACAGGCAGGGTCCCATTGGGGACCAGGCAGAGCGAGCAGGCTGGACTTCAGCCCCTCAGAAGGCGGGGGCAGGGCAGGGCCCCCAGACTGTCCTCGATGATGGGTATCCCTCTGGGTGGGGGATCTCAGCATGGGGCCACAGCTGGTTTAAAGCAGGTTGTGGTGGAGTCAGAGTGGGTTTTTTTTTTTTTTTTTTTTTTGCGGTAATGGGGGTTGAACCCAGGGCCTCGCACCTGCATGCTTTGCAAGTGCTGGACCACTGAGCTGCACCCTCAGCCCTTTTTGCTTATCTTTTTGAGACAGCCTCTGGTCTCGAACTTGTGATCCTCCCGCCTCTGCCTCCTGAGCCACTGGGATTACAGGCGAGTACCACGGTGCCTGGCAGAGTGGGGTTTTGGGAGAGGAGACCCACCCTGGAGGTGGCCTCCCTAGCTCCGGACCATGTTTTCTCCCTGCAGTCCTGGCTGGCGAGGGCTTGGGAGCAGATTTAGGGCTGTGGGTTTCGGAGGCAATCAGTTAAGGTCGGAGCCACAGTCAGGATCATTGCAAGAAACTGGCCAAGAGAGCAGTCTAGGCCTGCATCAGATGGCTTGGCCTCGGGTGTCAAGGCTCGACACCTTCCGTCTATTCCCAGCCCCTCTGGCCCGGAGGGTCCCTGCTCCATTGCCTCTGCCCAGCTCCTCTCTCAGTGAAGCCCCGCCCAAAGCAGAAGCTGCTGTGACCTCTCCTGACTGCCCAGTTGAGGGCGGCTCACCCTGGGCCAGGCCAGCGCTCTCTGGGGCCTTGCCGCCCGCCGTCCACACTGCCGCTTCCTTAGAGCCTAGCCCAGTGTCCGGCACCAGCTAGTGCAAAAGAAACAGCTGCAAAGGACGTCACTCCAATCAAAGTTACCTGAGCAGCTCGTCTAGACAGCCCAGAATCGAATCCTGCACCGCCATCCACATACTCTGCGGTCTGGGGCGAGGTGCTTCTGGGATCTGCTGTAAGTGGGAGGCTGAACTGGGCCCCTGGGGGAGGGGCGAGAGGATTCCTCAGCATAAGGAGCAGGGCAGGGGCTTAATCAATGCTGCCTCCCCAAGAGGTGCTGATTTCTGGGTTCCCGAAGGACTCAGTCTCCCCACCTGTAAAATGGACCTGTGCCTCGCATCCACAACCAGACCCCAAAGCACACAGGGCCTCACGGCATACCTCCTTCCTCACCTGCTCTCCTCCCTGTCTCTGTCCCTTGCCTCTCTGTGTCTCTCACAGTGTCGCTCTGGGCTGGGGTTTTTCTTCTTTTTTTTTCTTTCTCTTTTTCTTTCTTTCTTTCTTTCTTTCTTTCTTTCTTTTTTTTTTTTTTGGTGGTACTGGGGGTTGAACCCAGGGCCTCGCACTTGCATGCTCTGCAAGTGCTGGACCACTGAGCTGCACCCTCAGCCCATTTTTTTTTTTTTTTTTTTTTACTTTTTGAGACAGGATCTCGCTAAATTACACAGACTGCCTCTGGTCTCGAACTTGTGTGATCCTCCTGCCTCCGCCTCCCGAGCTGCTGGGATTACAGGTGTGCGCCACCGTGCCCGGCTTGGGCTGGAGTTTTTCTGTCCCTGCCTGCCTTGTCTCTCCCCTTCTCGATCTGCAGGGAATTCTGTCCCCGAGGACCGGCCTCCCCGGCTCTGGCATTTTCCCTGTTCCCGCAGAGCATGGCGCGAGGGAGCGAGAAGGAAAATACCAAAGCGCACATATTGGTTCCAGATGCGGCCCCTCTCCCGGCCTCTGCAGCAATTTAATTAAGTTCCCCAGACAGCCAGGAGGGTTCTTAATGATCAGATTTCCCGGCTCCCTCCTCCAGGAGCCGCTCGGCCCACTCTGTCGCCCTGACGGATGGATGGCCGGCGGGGCTTTCCTGTCCTGCCGCCAGCCTTGCCAAGCGGGGCCAGAATGGGTGAGGGGCTCCGGGGGAGCAGAGGACCTGGCCCCCCTGCCTCTACCCTCCCCCTGCCCGGCTCCTGGCAGAGCCTGGCTGAGCCAGCTGTGGGGACAGAGGGCGCCTGGGGAGCCTCTGTCCTGGTCTCGCTGGCCCTGGGGCTGGTCCTGCAGGGCCCGAGGCCCAGTGGGCACCAGCCTGGGGCTCTGGGACAGGGGAGCCTCTGGGGCCAGGACTCTGGGCCCACTCACCAGGCAGAGGCGAGGCAGGCCCAGGCCTCCAGAGCACCCCCCTTGGCAAGATCACCCAAACTCAGAGGGGGTCAAGGCCTGCACCAGGGTCACCCAGGTCCGCCTGCCAGGCCCGGGGAGGAAGAGGCAGGCTGGCCAGCACGGAGACGTGAGGCTGTGTCGCAAACAGTTTTTGCCATGTTCCTTGGGGCGTTTGGACCACGTAGGGAGAACCAGCATCTGCTGGATTCTCAGCCAGCCCCTGCTTCTGGCTCAAGAGGGAGTCCAGGCAAGCCCAGCCCCTCCCGCTTCCTACGCAGCTGGGCAGCAAGGCTGAGCCCACAGTTTGCCCCCTTCTCCTGGGCCCCTGGGCCCCACAGACGCAGCTCACCTGGGAGTGGCTTAGGGCTGGGTGGGGCCTTCATTTTGTACACCGGGGGCTGGCAGAGAATGAGGGTCCCACATTGTCCCTACAAGACTCCATGCTGCTGGGCACGGTGGCACATGTCTGTAATCCCAGTAGCTTGGGAGGCGGAGGCAGGAGGATTGCAAGTTCGAGACCAGAGGCAGTCTGCATAATTTAGGGAGACACTGTCTCAAAAAGTAAAAAAAAGGGCTGGGGGTGCAGCTCAGTGGTCCAGCACTTACAGAGCATGCAAGCGCAAGGCCCAGAGTCCAACCCTCAGTACCACAGAAAAAAAAAAAAGACTCCATGCTGCCCATGGGGATTTCACAGGGGCCTGGCTCAGCCCATCAATGGCTCTCAGAGCTCCTTGTCCTGACCTGGCACCGGGGACCCTGTACAGCGGCTGGGGCTGGACAGGGGCGCTGCCCTGGGAGTGGGGCGTGGCAGCCCCTGGGGGCCAGAGGTTCCTGGAGGCTTGGCTCCCTTAGGCATTGGGCCCCCCGGTGCTGTGAGGAGAGCAGACAGAATAGGGGAGAGGACGACTCTCCTGGGGCCTGCCACCCAGCTCCTGCTCCCACTCCTGGTGCCTCGGTTTCCCCCTTGAGCTCACGGAGGGCTCGCAGGAACTGGGGCCTTGTCTCCCCAGCATGAAGGCTCCTAGCAAGCTGGGCCTTCCGGTCAGTGGCGCTCTCAGTTGTAAGGGTCAGGGTGGGGTCGGGGTGCATGGCGGGGAGAAGGAAGGGAAAGGAAGGGGGGCTGGGGGCAGAGAAGCGCAGGCAGGAGGGCAGCAGCGGGGGCGACCCATGACCACACTTCAAAATGTGCCTGGCTAGTCGGCCGCATGCCTCGCACCCCAGCCCTGCCAGGGTCAAAGCTGGCCCCGTCCACCTGGACAAGGGGGAGAAACAGTTCCGGGGCAGCGCAGCTTTGTCCAAGTGCCTCACCTGACAGATGGACTGTGGATCAGAGAGTCCAGGGGAAGGAAGGGAGGAAGGGAGGGAGGAAGGAAGGAAAAGAGAAAGAAGGAGATGAGAATGAGAGGAGTATTCCCCAATTCCTCCCCCAGGCCCTTCTGAGAGACACACCTGGCACTTTCAGCCCTCCTGAGGAGAGGGGCATGGGGGGCTTGAAGGCGCTAGGATGGGACCAGCGACATCACTTGTTCCTGGAGCTACCTGCCCTGGGCGCAGGGTGTGTGTGTGTGTGTGTGTGTGTGTGTGTGTGCAGAGAGAGAAAGAGAGGTGGACAGAGACAGACAGACAGGCAGGGGCCAGAATCACCAAGGCTGGGCGGGTGGCAGCCTCCAAGGAGAGGTTAAAGCCAGGCTTTGGGTCTGAATTCCAGCTGACCTGGGCCTCCAACCATAATGTGGTCTCTCTCTCTCTCACTCCCCCATTCTCTCCTTCTCCTTCCCTCCCCCCCTCTACTCCTCTCTCTCTCTCTCTCTCTCTCTCTCTCTCTGTCTCTCTCTCTCTCTGCCTCAGCCTCCTGGGCTGTGACCGGGGACCCAGCAATACTTCTTCCAGGTGTCACTGACGACGCAACGGGATTCTGCATGTTGAGCTTTGCTCTAACCCCAGGCACCCAGGAAGCCCTCAGGCAAAGCACGAAGCCGCTCTTGGAGGCCTTGACCCACCTGGCCAGGCCACCTGTGGAGGCCTCTGCCGCCAGGAGGTGCAGCTGGGAGGGTCAGGGCAGGAGGCCTTGGGGAAGTGACCTGCATGGGGAGGGTGTCACTAGACAGAGTCTGGAGAGGGAGAAAGGCTGGGTGTCCCCCCAGACCCCACCTTCAAGCCCTGGTTTAAAAGGAGCATCAGGGATGGCCCTCAGCCCTGGGATGCTGTGAGGTTTCAAGGCTCAGGTGAGATATTCAGTGGACAAAAGGTAGAAACTACATGTTGTTTTTGTTGTTGTTGTTGTTAGGTGCTGTTGATTTGGTGTCCGACTCATAGCAAACCTATGTACAATAGGCAAAACACTATTGCCAGTGCTTCCTTGCTGTTCATAGGGTTTTCAATGGCGGATTGATTTTTGGGAGTGGGTTGCCGGGTCCTCCTCCCAAGCCTACAGCATCTGATGTTCTCCAGTGGTCTCCCATCCAAGTACTAACCCGGCCTGACCCTGCCTAGCTTCCAAGATCTGATGGGATCGGAAGCCACCATGCTAGGGTTGCAGGCCAGAAACTACGTAGAAGCACAAAAAAGATAAAAGCTCCCAGAAATAACAACTGTGAACATCTCGGCACGTGGTCCTCAACAGTGATCCCTGCCTGTGCGCATGCGCACACACAGGTGTTCCCAAGTGGTGATCCGCCTTGTAGAATGGCTGCAAACCCGAGTCCCACGCACAGTGGGTCCTGTTTGTTAGCTGTCATTGTTGGACAGCTAGAGAGGGGGCTCATTTCTCCTGAGGTTAGTTGATTTGTTGTTGTTAGGTGCCGTCGAGTCGGTATCCGACTCATAGCGACCCTCTGTACAACAGGGGAAACACTATCATCAGTGCTTCTCTGCTGTGCATAGGGTTTTCAGTGGCAGATTGATATTTGGGAGGGGGTTGCCAGGTCCTTCTCCCAAGCCTACAGCACCTGGTGTTCCCAGGCGGTCTCCCATCCAGGTACTAACCAGGCCCGACCCTGCTTAGCTTCCGAGATCTGACGGGATCGGATGCCACAGAGCTACGGCTGCAGGCCAAGGTCAGTTGATAGGTTACTTTTTTATGGTAGGGTTTTGTTTGCTCATTTTTTTTTCTGTTTTGTTTCAAACTGGGTCTTGCTGTGTAGCCCAGGCTGTCCTGGAACTCGCTATGGCCAATCCTCCTGCCTCAGCCTCCTGAGCACAGGGATTACGGGCATGTGCCACCACATCCGGCTTTCAGCTGACCCCTTTACTTCTCGGTAACTCACTAGCACGTGTTCTTTGCCCATCTTACCCCTGGTTTTTTGACGTGTTGTTCATTTTTGACAGTTCTTCATATATCAAGGTTATTCCTCTCTGTGTATCAGAGACGGTGACTCCCAAACCCCTTGGGGAGTAGGAAGAAGGCACGGATCTCACCAGGATCTGAGCGCTGTCTGTTTGTCCCCAGGTCCCTCATGGCTGAGGAACTCAAGTGAGGTGACAGAATGCGGCTGGACTGGCCAGACAGTGGCAGGGAAAGAAGAGAGAAGGGTCAGAGCTGAAATCAAGGGCTGAGTGATGGAGCGTTAATGGGAGGCAGATGGAGGAAATAAGGCTGCCCTTGCTGACAGGAGAGAGGGCAAGGGCCACGGAGCTTCCTCAAGATAGGAGCCTGGGTGACGGGCAGGCAGCAGGGCCTGGCTCCACAGTGCGGTGCCCAAAGGCTGTGAGAGGGCAGAGGTCAGCTCCTCCCTCCGCATGTCCTGACCCTCTCCAGCCCACAGCCTGAGGGACTGTGAGGACGTTTAAGCCCCAGAGGCCATATGTATGGGAAGGTCTCACAGACTAGGTTGGAGTCCCTGCCCAGCTGTGCAACGTTGGGTGAGCTGCCAAGCCTCTCTGAGCCCACCATTTCCTTGCTTGTGAAAAGGGGTAGAATCTCTCTATATAGAATGTCATGGGCTCAATCTGTCGAGCATTTAGCATGGTTCCTGGCACACAGGAAGGGCTGCCCTTTAACCAGTTAAGTCTTGTTATTGTTGCTCAAATTGTCACTCGTCACCCCTCTCAGTGGCCCCTGGTGGCATCAGGGAGCTCTTCGTTAGGTCCAAGACTGTCAGAGCTTGGAAAGCCTTCAGGTTATAGGTGAGGAAACTGAGGCTCAGGGACCAGAAGGGCCATGACGTCATGTATTATAGTGGAATTGATTGTGCCCTGCCCTCCAAAGAGGTGTGTTCAAGTCCTAGGCTGCGGAGCCGGAAAGGGACTTTAGTTGGAAAAAAGGCTACTGAAGCTGTCATGTAGTTAAAGGAGATCGTGTTGGCTTAGGGCGGCCTCCAGGCCCACGTCTGGTGCCCTTTAGAAAGGGATGCGCAGTTCCCACAGAGAGCCAGAACCTGTGAAGGACGCCTGTGAAGACTGAGATGGGTGGAGACGCGGGCCACCCCAGGGTGCCAGGAGCCAGGAGAGGTGGGATCCAGCTTCTCTGGCGTGGGGAGGGGTCTTGGTGCTGCCCATGCCTGGAATCGGAAATTCTACACCTTGGATCTGCAAGGAGGAAACTCCTGTTGTTTTAAGCCGTTGAGCTTGTCATACAGTCTGCCTTGTGGTCCACGGGTTCTGCACCTACAGAGTCAGCCAACTGCAGAGCGAAGCTATCAGGAGAAGAAATGACATCTATTACAGAACACGGCAGGCTGGGTCATTGCTCCTTACACCACACAGCAAGGCCACCGTTTACGAAGCATGTATGTTTTTTTTGGTTTTGTTTTGTTTTTTGCGGTACTGGGGGTTGAACCCAGGGCCTCACGCCTGCATGCTTTGCAAGTGCTGGACCACTGAGCTGCGCCCCCAGCTCATTTTTTTCCTTTTTGAGACCGGTTCTCGCTAAGTTATGCAGACTGCCTCTGGTCTCGAACTTGCGATCCTCCCACCTCCGCCTCCCAAGCCGCTGGGATTACAGGCCTGCGCCCCCGTGCCCGGCGCACATTTACGTTGTTTACACAGCATTTCCACTGTGTCATCTACTGTACATCTGAGATGTGATTTAAAGTTTTGAGGAGGCTGTAGGCAGGTTCT
The DNA here is from genome assembly GCA_007922755.1 of Pedetes capensis. NCBI lineage: Eukaryota > Metazoa > Chordata > Mammalia > Rodentia > Pedetidae > Pedetes > Pedetes capensis. Next base: position 54,912 of record VMDO01002859.1, on the reverse strand, counting down.
ACGCAAATGCTCTGCCATTCTGCATACGAGGCTCGGTAACCCCAAGATGCGGTGTCTTGGGGAGTCTAGAGCCCATTTCCTGCAGAGGCCGAGGAGAGAAGGTCCTTTGCTGCAGTGCCCTAGGAAAGCAGGGTGAAGCGGGGCTCAGGCCGGGGCGCCCCACCAGCTGTGCCCCAGGCCCTGATGACATGCGCCTCCCAGTTACTCACTGTCACCCTTGGGCACATCAGGCTCCTCCCCTGTGCGACAGAGCTAGCAGTCCGGAGCCAGTGGCATGAGGGCTGGGAAGGGACTGAGCCATTCAGGAAGTGGCCAATGAAGAGGAGGGGTATGGAGGTTCAAAGCAGTAGCAGGCTTTTCCAACCCCTGAGGTAACGCCTGGGGAGACTGAGGCACACCCAGCAGGTGCCCCATCCGGATGCTCCCTGCGGCCGCGTGGGAACCTGGGTCCTTCTGATTTTACAAGACAAGCTGGAAGGCTCCCTTTCTGCGTGAGCAGAATTTCTCAATGTCACTGAAGGAGGCATTTCTTCCCGCCCTGAGGACCAGTGCCGAAGCGTGCTGCTCGCTGTGGCCCCTGTGGCAGGCAGTTGCTTTTGGGAGCCCAAGCTGGCCCTGGCCTAAAGGGGCTTCAACCGGCCACGATACCTTGCTCCTGCCCCTTAGGGAGGAAAATCAGGCGTTTTGACTACCTGCTGGGAGTTTTGAGAACTTGTCATTGATCTGCACAATTTTGTTAACAATAATGTTGTTGTTAGGTGCTGTCAAGTCTGACTCAGAGACCCTATGTACAACAGAATGAAACACTCCCCAACACTGTGCCATGTTGGGCCATGTGTCAGTGCTTCTCCGCTATTCCTAGGGTTTTCAATGGCTGATTGTTTCAGGAGTAGGCTGCCAGGTTCCTTCTCCCATTTGTTCTGTGCTGGGGATCAAACCCAGGACCTCAGAGTACGCAGAGCAGCACTCTACCAACTGAGCTAAACCACAGCCCTTAAGCAATTATCTGGTCCTTGCTGTATACTCTATCTTGTGGGACCACCATAGTTGGACCGGGGCATGCTTTGGGTAGTTTGTTACTGGGCCCATTGTTTAATGTGTAGTTGTAGAACAAAGAGGGTTGTTTTGCATGTGCCTTTAAACCTTGCTTCCTGGCCTGGGCTATTCTTACCCTTTGGCAGGTGTCAGGCAGGAAAGATCAGGCTGCTATGGCAGGTGCCAGGCAGGAGAGATCAAGGCTGTGACGGAACTTCTGAGCTGTGCGGGCCCTTTTATAAACGGCTTTTCAGGCCGGGCATGCCTGTAATCCCAATTGCTTGGGAGGCAAAGGCAGGAGGATCGCAAGTTCGAGACCAGAGGCAGTCTGTGTAATTTAGCGAGACCCTGTCTCAAAAAGTTTAAAAAAAAAAAAAAAAAGGGCTGGAGGCGGCAGCTCAGTGGTCCAGCACTTGCAAAGTGTGCAAGCGTGAGGCTCTGGGTTCAACCCAAGATACTGAAGAGAAGAAAAAAAAAAAAAGAAAGAAAGAAAAAAGAAAAGAAAGGAAAAAAAAAAAAAAAGTCTTTTCAGAATCTCGAAGACCTCAGGGCGTGGCTGCGGGACTCGAGGTTGCAGAGGCCCGAAAGCTGGCCTGAGGGAGGCTGGCCAGACGCGGTGTGGGCTCCTCCTGATTGACGCCACTCCCCGCAACGCCTCCGAGTTCTACGCCCGGGATCTCACCCCATTTTACAGACGATGTAGTGAAAGTCCACCGAGTCCAGCCAGGCAGAAAGGGAGAAAACCTGGCAGCCTGCCTGGCCAGGAGCCTGGGGACAGAGTATAAGGAGCTGTCACCACTGCCCGTGGGGTGGGTAGGGGCGCGGGAACGGTGGTCCTCACCATGCCACAGCGTGCCGCGTCGGGACAGAGGCGGCTGCAGCCGGTCCTGGGGAGAGGCCAGAGCCCGGGCAGCCAGAGGGCGGGGCGGTCTGGCTCGGGCGCAGGTCCCGCGTCACCTCTCCCGGCGGGAGCTGGGCAGTGGCCGGGCCGCGGGCCTTGGTGGAGCTCGGACGGCGCCCAGAGGCTGCGCGCGGAATCGCAGGGCGGGGCCGGCGGCCTGATCGGGGCAGGAAGGCGGGCGCGCCGCGAGCTCGGATCCGTCTGGGCTCGGCGCGGCGCCCCGGCTCTGCTGGGCTGCCTAGGGGACGCTCGGGTCGCGATCCCAGCAGCGCCGCGGTCCTCCCAGTCGCCAGGTGGCGCTGTGCCCTAAGCGCGTCCCCGGGTCGGCGCGATCCGGAAGTGCGAGAGTGGGGTCACTTCCGGCGCGGAGCGGCGGCCTGGGCTGTAGATCCGGCTGGCTGCGGGGTCTGGACCGTCAGGACCCGGAGGGCCCGCGGCCGCCGGAGCGCGCCCAGCCTGCGTGTCGGCCTCGGCGGGACGCGCGGCCGCCGCCATGCCGTTCCTGCACGGCTTCCGCAGGATCATCTTCGAGTACCAGCCGCTGGTGGACGCCATCCTGGGCGCGCTGGGCATCCAGGACCCCGAGCGGCAGGAGCCCCTGGGCGGGTGAGTCGCCCCCTCCCCGCCCCGCGTCCCGCGTTGTCACCGCTGGGCTGGCGGGGCTGCGTCCGCCCTAGGGAGGCCGAGACGGCGGAGGGAGCCGGGGCTTCGAGGCTGGGCCCCTGCGCGCTGACCGTCGCTCCGCCCAGTGCGGGGCGGAGGAGGCTGCAGGCCCGCGCCGCGAGGGCAGAGGAGGCCCCGGCTCAGTGCCCCCGCTGGGGCTGGGGAGCGGGGTGGAGCTCGTGGGGGCCTCAGCTGTGGCCCCAGCGCAGTGCGGAAGTGAGGGCGTTTTCTGTCGACAGAGGCGGCCTCCGAGCACCGGGGGGAATGCGTGGTGGGAAAGCAGCGCTCAGGGCGCACACACTGTGCACCGTGCTGGGAACCTGCGGGGCTGGGGGCGCCGAGCCACGCCCCAGCCTTCGGGGTGCTTGTGCGGTGCAGAGAGGCCGGCACCCGTGAGTAATTGCATGGTGTGGGGTGCGACGGAGTGAAAAGCCGAGGAGAGGTGTTAGTGAGGGCTGTCACCTGACACTACAGACGGGGCTGTGATTATCGGTCTAGGCGGAGGTTCTGGTGGAAACGTAGTCTTTTTCAGCGCTGTCTCGGCTTTGTTCTCTTTGAGAACAGCTCATAAAATGTGGTGCCGGCGTTTTCTGAATTCCACGGCAATGCTGGGAGGAGGGCGGGGCGGCAGGACCGGCTGCCCTGCACTTTGGGGAGCCCAGCCTTTGGGGTGCGCTGTCATCGACGTGTGCTTTGTGTGATGGTGCGTGGGGCATCTGCAAGCGAGGGTCGGAGCAGAGGAATGAGAGGGAATCGTGCCTGGCAGGGAGGTTGCACCTTAGACCAGCCAGTTGATGAGTGAGGTGGGTGAGGCTGGGGCGGGGAGAGAGAGCCGGGCGCGGTGGGGGAGTCGTCGTGGTGGCGGCCCCTGGAGGAGTTGGAGAGGTGGTCAGAGCTGTGTGCAAGGCGTGGAACTGCCCTAGGGAAAGCCACAGTGGCTCTTAGGACGTAGTAGGGCAAGGGAGGGCGAGGAATTTGGGGCTGGGTGTGAAGGGCCTGTGTGCACTAACCCTACAGAAGGCCAGGAGCCGGGTGGCCTTCTGCTCAGTGAGAGGTAGCCAGGCAGGCCTAGCATTGTGCTCCTCACCTTGGGGAGGGCCCCCAAGGAAGCCATATGGGGGCTCCTCATTTCCAGATTTTGTACCTGGGGCTCATGGGCAGGGAGTGAAGACAGACCCAGGCCTTTCGTGGCAAGCTGAAAAAGAGAGCAGTGGCCATCTCTCCACTTCTGACCTTCTCTGGAGAAAGACTTCCTGCCCCCCAGAGCCAAGGCCCTGTTTGCGTGGAGATCATGGCAGGGCACTGAAGGCCACCCCCAATGGGCCCAAGGGAGCCAGGCCCACCGCAGCTCCCCCCCTCAGCTGCGCTGCCTCTTGCTGCCCCAGGCCCAGTTGTGCCGCCAACGAGGAGAGTCGGATCCAGGACCTCACCAAGCTGCTGGAGGAGGAGGCCCACTCTCCATTTTACCAGGAAGGCGTCAGCAACGCCCTGCTGAAGATGGCTGAGCTGGGGCTGACGAGGGCAGCTGATGTGCTGCTGCGGCACGGGGCCAACCTCAACTTCGAAGGTCAGCCAGAGCCGGGAGGGGCCAGGTGGGCAGGAGGCCTGAGCAGGCTCCGCTGTGGGGGTGGAGGCCACTAGGCCTTCAGCCTTTGCTTTTGTTGTTGTCTTAGGCAGCAGCATCCCTTGTTTATTTCCTGGGTGATGGTAACTAAGGAGGCCCTCACTAGGTGGCCTCTCACCTCCTTGCAGACGTGTGTTTTTTCCCTTGTTTGTTCTTGAGACAGGATCTGGCTGGGCAGCCCAGGCTGGCCTTGAACTCAGTCTTCCTGCCTCCGCCTCCTGAGTGCTGAGATCATGGCAGCGCCACCGCACCCAGCTCCCCTTGCAGGCTTTCAGATGGCTTCGAGCCTCTCTGCTCCCAGCGCGTGCTGCTGCTTCTGCCTTGTGACTGACTTAGCGGGCATTCCCAGATTAATCCTGCTTCCCTCAGTGTGAAAGTGCAGCTGCTGGCGCTGTGCCCAGACTAAGGGAAGGCGAATTTCTGCCTCTCGCCCCGAAGGCTTCCCGGCTGGCTAGTACCCGGATGGTGATGGCCCGTCCTCTGGTCCTCTTGAACCTTCACCTGGGAGACAGGAGACAGGGCTGCTTGTGAGCGAGTTGGGGTCAGCGCAGACCCAGGATACAACCACCGTGCTTCCCAGCCCCACTGGGGATATGGCGGCTAAGGAGGGAGGCCCATCTTGAAATCTGTCATGTGACCAGGTGCCCTCGAGAACCCTGCTACAGGGCTAGAGGTTTAGCTCAGTGGGTAGAGCACTTGTTTAGCAGGCACCGAGGCCCTAGTTTCCATCCCTAGCATCACAGGAAAAATAAAAAATAAAAAATTTTAAAAAACCATCTGGTTGCAGGCTGGGCATGGGGGCTTGTGCCTCTGATCCCAGCAACTTGGCAGGCAAGCTTGAGGGCAGAGGCAGCCTGTGCAGCTTAGCAAGACTCTGTCTCAAAATAAGAAATAAACAAGGGGTTGGTGGGGTGCAGCTCAGTGGTGGAGCGCTTGCCTAGCATGTGTGAGGCCCTGGGTTCAAGCTCCAGTACTAAGAAAAAGCAAAAACCCTAGCTACAAGCAGGCATGGGGCACACGCCAGCGCTTCTGAGGCAGAGACGGGAAGAGTGAGTTCAAGACCAGCCTGCGCCACGCGGAGAGACCTTGCCCCCAAAAAAACTAGGAAGCTGGCTGCATTGCCTGGCTTGAGCAGAGCACCACTGTGCACGCACTCTGTGTTCCTCCTGACAGCCCGGAGTGGCGGTGCCCGCTTTACTGCCCATTAGACCAAAGGGGAGCGTAAGGCCCAGACACAGTCAGGCGTGTGCACGCTGGAGCACCCCAGGACCCTCTCAATGGTGAGGACATTTGTGTCCTGACATCTGGCCGGGGTGGAAGCCCCAGGCTGTGGCTTCTGCACAGCAGGCGGGAGTTCCTGGGGCTGGGTTGTGGGGCCACATCCTGGTCCTGGACCTGCACTCTCGGCAACGGAAGGACGGTTCCTGAAGCCAGGCATGGCGGCACGGGCCCGTAAGTAAGCACAGCGCTCAGGACGCTAGGGCAGGAGACGAGTCCAAGGCCAGCTTGGGCCACTGCATGCAATTCTGTCTCCAAAAAGAGAGACTGACCCGAACGACCTGTGCCCTCAGACCCTGTCACTTACTACACCGCCCTGCACATCGCCGTCCTGCGGAACCAGCCCGACACAGTGGAGCTGCTGGTGCGCCACGGGGCCGACATTAACCGGAGGGACCGGGTAAGAGCCGGACCGAGCCTGCTCCGGGGGATGTGTTGGGCTCCATAGCCCCCTGTGGCTCCTAGGCCAACATGGCTGCCACTGTCTCGGCTCAGATCCACGAGAGCAGCCCCTTGGACCTGGCCAGCGAGGAGCCTGAGCGCCTGCCCTGTCTGCAGCGCCTCCTGGACCTCGGAGCGGACGTCAACGCAGCTGACAAGCATGGTGGGTAGGAAGGCAAGACAGCCTGGGCCCTGGGCACCCGGTCAGGGAAAACAGGGGTGGCAGTGAGGACATCAGGTGAGCTGCCGGGCCGGCCCCCCCAGTGGCCACAGGTGGAATTTGCTGACCTGCCTGAGTCCAGAGCCCAGTGGCTTTGGAAAGGCAGTGATGATCACTGTCGCCAGGCTGCTCCTGAGGGCTGCCTGTAGGAGGTGGCTAAGCGCACCCAGCTTCTGAGCAATGACGGCTAACAGTTGGGAGACCTAGCCTGGGTTTCAGGTGGCATCGTGAGGCGCAGGCCAAGCCCACTCTGCTGGTCCTTTTGCTCCCACTCTGTGTGGGTGAGAAGGGAAAGCCCGGCACCTCTTCCTCAAGGCTGGCGAGCCCTCCTCTGGGGATGGGAGGGTTTCATTCCACCTCCCCCTCGGGGTTGCGCTGGCCTCGGCTCGGCCTGCCACCCCTTCCTCTTCCTCCTCAGGGAAGACGGCTCTCCTCCATGCCTTGGCCAGCAGCGACGGGGTGCAGATCCACAACACGGAGAACATCCGGCTCTTGCTGGAAGGAGGTGAGGCTCGGGCCTGAATGCTGAGATTGTGGCGGCGCCACCGCACCCAGCTCCCTTTGCAGGCTTTCAGATGGCTTCGAGCCTCTCTGCTCCCAGCGCGTGCTGCTGCTTCTGCTTTGTGACTGACTTAGGGGCATTCCCAGATTAATCCCACTTCCCTCAGTGTGAAAGTGCAGCTGCTGGCGCTGTGCCCAGGCTAAGGGAAGGCGAGTTTCTGCCTCTAGCCCCGCAGGCTACCAGCTGGCCAGTACCCGGATGGTGATGGGCCGTCCTCCAGTCCTCTCCAGCCTTCACCTGGGAGGCTCCCTCCGTGTTGCCCGGCGGGGCTGAAGGCGCCTCACCCCTTCTCTTGTTCTGCCGGCTCTTCCAGGAGCAGATGTCAAGGCCACCACCAAGGATGGGGACACCGTGTTCACCTGCATCATCTTCCTGCTCGGCGAGACCGTGGGCGGGGACCGAGAGGAGGCCCGGATGATCAACCGCTTCTGCTTCCAAGTCACGCAGCTGCTGCTGGCCCACGGCGCGGACCCCAGCGAGTGCCCGGCGCACGAGTCCCTCACGCACATCTGCCTCAGGAGCTTCAAGCTGCACTTCCGCCTCCTGCGCTTCCTGCTGGAGTCAGGCGCCGCCTACAACTGCTCCCTGCACGGCGCGTCCTGCTGGTCCGGCTTCCAGCTGGTCTTCGAGAGGCTGTGCTCCCACCCGGGCTGCGCGGAGGACGAGAGCCACGCGGAGCTCCTGCGCAAGGCGGAGACCGTGCTGGACCTCATGGTGACCAGCTCGCAGCGGCTCCAGCTGCCCGAGAACGTCGCCATCCAGCCGGTGGGCAGCCTGGCGGGGAAGATCCAGGCGCTGCACTCGGCCCTGCGGCAGCTGGAGAGCCACCCGCCGCCGCTCAAGCACCTGTGCCGAGTGTCCATCCGCCTGCACCTGCAGCCCTGGCCCGTGGACGCCAAGGTCAAGGCCCTGCCCTTGCCCGACAGGCTCAAGTGGTACCTCCTCAGCGTGCACAGTGGCGCGGGGGAGGATGAGTCCTGACAGCCCCCGGCGGGACCAGCCACGGACAGCCTCGGGGACGCCCCACACCAGGCCTGGTACAGCCGCCTCCTGGGGCACAATGCTACCCTTCCCCTGAGCACCCCCAGGCTCAGCCCTCGAGAGAGGCCGGGTGCAGACGAGAGGGCAGCACCAGGTCAGGCACCCCCAGGCTGCAGGGAGGCTCACCTGGGGCCTTCCAGAGGGAGGCCAGTGGGGTGCTGCCCAGCCGAGGCCCGGCGCTGCCTTGCCATTCCAGATTGTCACTCACAAAGTGCTCTCGGTGAGGGGGCGGAGAAGGCACCTAGGGCCCCACAGGCTGGTCTTCCTGTGCCGAAGCCCGCCCAACCCCCCCCAGCTCACCCGTGCTGGCATCCCCTGCTTTGGGGCTGGCTCACCTCCACCCAGGGCACCAGGGCCCGTTCGTGGCCAAGCCAGGTCTCCAAAACCAAGCCTTCTCCTGAAGCAGCGGCGAGTGCGTCACTGGGAACAGCGCTGTCCAAGCGTCAGCCTTCGTGAGGGGCTCCCTGGAGCAGGCCACCAAGACTAAGTGGACTCTCCTGCCCAGTGCTGAGGCCTCACCAGGTCACTCCCAGTCACCTTGGCCATTGCGTGTGAATGCCTGTGGGACTAAGCTGAGGTGACTGGATGGCATAGTTATAAAATTAAACGGGTTCTCTTGGCTTTCTCTCTTAGCGGTACTTGGGGTTGAACCCAGGGCCTTGCACACACTTTGCAAGTGCTCTACCACTGAGCTGCATCCCCAGCCCACTTCTTTTTTTCTTTTTATCTGGAGACGGGGTCTCGCAGGCTGCCTCTGGCCTCAAACTTGTACCACCACACCTGCTCTCGCAGCCTTAAGGGCCTTGCATGACATTTAGCCCTTCAATCCCCAGGTCAGGAGGAAGGAGCCCCAGCGGCCAAGGGAGAAAGCAGGAAGCCTGAGAGGATGCAGCCTGTGGGGGAACCACTTCCAAGTCCCCTGCCATTTGTCCCGTAAAGCACCACTCCAGACTGGCGAGGGCCTTCAGAGTTCAGGGATTCACCCCGTTTATTTTTGCCTGGGAATGCCCGCCAAGGAGGAACCCCCAGGTATGATGAACAGCGAGACCAGACCCCTCTCCTTGCTGCAGGCTGTTGTCCTTCACGCAAAGGACACCAGGACCCCGTCACCAAAAAAAGACTTAGGATATGACCATTCCCATAAGAGGTACCACGCCAGGCTCACCCTGACCAGTACTGGGTGACCACCACAAGCTGCCCCAGCCTGGTCCCTCTCCTCTTGCAAGTAAAGACCGTCTTTCTCCACACTGCTGGTCCCCAGTAGCTAAGTTAAGGGCGAGTCCCTCCGCTTCGGCAGCCAGGCCTACTGAAGGGAACCTTGGGCTCTGCTGCGATTCTCACGTGCCTTGGAGTCACCACGGGGACTGCACAGCCCTGGCTCCCGTTGCCCAGTCGGCACCGCTGTGCAGCAGGGCCAGGCGCCTCTCCCTGCCTTGCACCCTCCCCAGGGGGTCCCACTTTGCCTCCTTTTTTTTTTTTTTTCCTGGTACTGAGGGTTGAACCCAGGGCCTTGCGTCTGCATGCTCTGCAAGTGCTGGACCACTGAGCTGCGCCCCCAGCCCATTTTTTTTTTTTTTTACTTTTTGAGACAAGGTCTCACTAAATTACACAGACTGCCTCTGGTCTCAAACTTGTGATCCTCCTGCCTCCGCGTCCCAAGCCACTGGGATTACAATCGTGCGCCACCACGCCTGGCTCCCACTTTGCCTTTTAAGAAGAGTCTGTATAATGAGTACATGGCAGACAGCTGTATTTGGTGGCCTCTCACCACCCCTGAGCCGTCAGCATGGAACCTGGGGCTCGCCAGCTGCCAGCCCCCCCGCGCCAGCGCCGGTCCCTGGCTTCCTCCGGCCGGCTCGGCTCATCTCAGGGCGAAGCTGTAGACGTGGTAGATCTCGTCAGGGAGGTTCTCCTGCCTCTCCTCGGCCAGGAGGCGGAGGCCCGCGCTGCGGATGATCCTGCGGACCACCTCGAGGTCCCGGCACACACTGCTGTCCACGTCGTCCAGGATCACGCCCTCCTGGGCCATGTTGTCCTTGATGACGATGATGCCGTTGGGGCGCAGACCCCGCTTGCAGCGCCGCAGGAACTCAGCCAGGTGCTGATCGGTCAGGTGGCCTGCGGAGGGCAGAGGTGTGGTTACTGGGGGAGGTGCAGACATACACAGGTCATGGCACAGGATGTCCTCCAGCCCTCACTTCTGCCCGGCATTCTGCGCCTGCGCACACCCTTACCAGCTCTCGATGATCCTAAGCCTGGAAGTCACCTACACAAAAGCACACAGTCTGCATCTGGGCTTTAACCTCACTGGATGCCTTCCAGACCTGCCTGACACCATCACACCATGCCCGGTCCTGGGCCTGGATCGGGGGGTGGACGGGTCTAAGATGTGGGCATTGTAGGAGCGTCCAAACCCAGCCTTCCTGACAGTCAAAGTCCACACGAGCTTCCTGGGACCACACCATACAGGACCTGGCCAGTGTCCGCAGCTGAGATACAATGCCCACTTTGGATGTGGCACCATGGCGGGCCTGCCACTGGGTCAGGAGCCCAGAGCACAGCAAAGCCGGGGTTGCTAACTTGAAACAGCAGGGGCTACCATGGTTTATGCTCCATCCTACTTTTAAAAAAAACCCTTAGTTGGGCACAGTAGCCTGCGCCTGTCATCCATGCACTTGGGAGGCAGAAGCTGGAGGAGCCTGAGGCCAGCCTGGGCGACACAGCTACAGCCTGTCTCACAAACAGAAATAGTGCCTGGTGCGGTGGCGCACGCCTGTCATCCCAGCAGCTTGGGAGGCAGAGGTAGGAGGATCGGAAGTTCGAGACCAGAGGCAGTCTGCATAATTTAGCAAGACCGTGTCTCAGAAAGTAAGAAAACGGGCTGAGGGTGCAGCTCAGTGGTCCCACACTTGCAAAGCATGCAGGCGCAAGGCCCTAAGTTCAAACCCCAGTACTGAGAAAATAAGACCCTTACAAAACTCATTCTCACTCCTTTGTTCAGTGAGCCACTGGCCGTTTAAAGTCTTCAACAAACAGCACTTGAGTCACTGTCAGGACTCTGAGTGAAATAAGGCACCTCGCCACGGGCCTGGGTGGGCATGAGTGGAAGACCCTCACCGATCACCCACTGGATCCAGATCACGTCATAGGAGCTGGGCTCCGGGCTGAAGTCCTGCAGGCCGCAGCAGAAGTAGTTCCTGACCCTCCGGCCCTCCTCCCCGAGGTAGGTCTTGGCCTTGGCCAGGAAGTCCTCGGTCACGTCGACCATATCCACCACTTTGAACAGCGGCAGGAGCAGGCGCTTGGTGATCCTCCCGATGCCGGCCCCGCAGTCCAGGGCGCAGGACGTTCCTGTCTTGTTTGGGCCTTCCTAAAAGGCAAAGGAGGCCGTGACTTGGGGACGCTGTCACCGCCAAAGGGCCCTTCCTCACGAGTCCTGGGAATCAGACTCAAGTAGGGACTTGGCACCAGCTGGTCTAGGTGAGCCTGGGCCACACATTTCTGAACGGGAAGCCAATTTCCACTTAAAGGGGGCAGCTAGAGAAGCAGGCATGTGAACCTCCTTCCTGTCGAGACCCCAGGAAGAGGACAGCGCCAGGAACCAAGATCCGAGCAACAAAGAGAGGCGACTGCCATGGGTGACCAACGCTGGGAAGGAGGCAGGGGGAGGGAGGGGAGGAGTGACAGGGCTGCGGGAGGGGGGCTCTAGTGCATGGACCCTGCGGGCAGAGCAGAGGGCTGTGCCGGCACCACAGCTGACACTCAGCCCCAGGAGGAGGACCTGCGAGTCCCCAATGTACAGGCAGCTCCTGCCTAGTGGCCCTGAGGCAAAGTCCACCGTCCAGAAGCCCCACTGCCCTCCACCCCACCCAGCTCCTCAGGGCTTGGTGGCAGCCACCAACAAATGGCCAGAGCGCCCGTGGCCATCTCCCGTGGCCGTGCGTGTGGATGTCGCTCCCTACGCAGCCCCGCTGGTGCCACGTCAGACCTGCCTACCCTCAGAAACCTCTGCAGGAACTTCCGGGAGCTGTTGAGGTCGATGTTGGAGATGTGGCCATACCCCCCAAGCATGCCGTCCACCGTGGGCGGGATCTGCTTCCAGTACGTCTCGGCCTTCGAGTAGAACTGCTTCTCATCTTCTATGACCTCGCTCGTCATGCTGCCGCCAGCCGCGCCCGGCAAGGACGCCTCCCTGCGTGAGGAGAGGGGGAGCTGGCAATCCCAGCCACGTGCTGGCCACGGCCCTGGGGGCAGCGGGCTGCTCTCGCCCAGGCTCTGGAGCCCCGCCACTGTGCCTGCCACGGACGACTACCCAGCCCCGGGAGCTTGCCTTCGCCCCTTGGATGACAGACGTTCTACCTCCTGCATTCTAGTCACTTTGCAAACCTCCCTTCGTATCCGTGAGAGACCCAGTCCTGGCATCTAGGTCAGCGACCTGCAGCCCCACGATGCAGAACCCCCATCTACACTGAAGGGCCAGGGCCAAGCGGGGAGCCCCAGCCTCCTCCGGTGGCCCTCCTGGAGGAGCCCGGGGGGTGGGTGCTGCACACATCCTATTCCTCCTCCTCCCCTGAGCAGCGCAGATAGCCCAGGCACAATCCCATCCTTCACCCATCAGGAACGGGGACTCTGCCAGGCACAGAGCTGTGACCCAGAGCCAGCCAGGCAGGAAACAAGAATACACACAGGCCCCCAACAGCAGAGGTGCCAGCCGCTGGAAGGGCACACACCACAGACCTCTGCCTTAGTCAGGGGAGGAGGGAGGGTGGCCCTGGGGAAGGCACACGTGGGCAGCGCTGGCGGACGGGGGAGGTGGCCGGGCGAGCGGAGGAAGAGGAGATCGCGACAGGCGCCCCTGCAGCCAGGAGCTCCAGGACTCGGGGTCACGCTGAGGAGCGCAGACTTCCCCCTGAGGAGCTGAGCCATCACTCAGTAGGGAGTGCCAGGAGATCTAGGCTTCTGAGGACAGTGGGCAGCTGTGCAGAAGGCAGGGACGGAGGCACGCCCCACCGCCAGGCCACGTCAGGGTGTGGCTGCTGCCTGAGGCGCGTGGAGGTCAAGCCCTGACCCCAGGGCGCTGACGTCCAGTAGGCGAGGTGGGAACACGGAAGCCGCTAACACAGCAGGGAAACAAGGGGCCTCCCGGCGCCATGGGGACTCCACACGCTCAAAGACAGGAGTCCTTTGGTTGCTTCTCTTGGGGTGCTGAGGGTAGAACCCCAGGCAGGGGCTCCACCACCAAGCTGCCTGCCCTGGAGGAATCCTTTCTGAGTAGGGGCAGGCAGCAACCCAAGAAAGGCAGCCCCTAAGCAGGTCTCAAAGGACAAGGAATGCTCTGCGGGGGACATGGCCAGGCCGAGGGTGACAGTGGAAAGCGAGGGGAGCACCGCAGGAGACACACGCCAGCTCCCATCAGTAACAGGAGCTATGCTGAGCGCAGCTGGGGCCAGGCGGAACGGCAGGGGCCGTAAGAGATGCAGGACAGCAGCCGCAGCAGTGGGACAATGACATGGCAGCGGCTCCTGGATGCCCAACAGGTGCTCGGTGCCTTCTGGGGACCACGGGGGACCACGGCAGTCACCTGCTGTGTAGATGGGATCCGATGTGCAGGGAAGCTAAGTGCACATGCGGGGCCCCAGGCCAGGACAGCTGCGCCTCACCACCTGGGTCCTCCCTCACCAGCCTAGCGAAGTGGCATCCTTTGCCACCCGGGGCCAATCTCTCCAGCTTGTGCTCTTCCCCGTGGGCACCGCCCCTGGGTCACACCGCCTCTCTCCTGTCTTTCAGCCTCCGCTCGTGTGCGGGCTCCAGGGGGCAGGACCTGGTGAGCCCTGGCAGGACTCCACAGCCATCTGATGGCAAAGGACGGCACCCAGTGCTAGCTGTCGGCCTGGAGGGCAGGTGGAAGGGCAGTCTCTGTGCCGGGGCCTCTCCCGCCCACCTGCACACGACGCAGCGAGCAGTGGTAAGTCACGGACGCCCAGACTCACAGGTCAACAAGGAAAGAGGCAACACGGAGCACTGGGCGAGTCCTCCAAAACAAAAGGCAAACCCTAAGACAGAGGGCCTGCAGCCGAGCCCTGTGGCATCCGATCCCGACAGATCTTGGAAGCTAAGCAGGGTGGAGCCTCCAGGGAACACCAGGCGCTGTAGGCTTGGGAGAAGGACCCGGCAACCCACTCCCAAAAATCAATCTGCCATTGAAAACTCTATGAACAGCAGAGAAGCACTGACAATAGTGTTTCCCCTGTTGTATGTAGGGTCGCTATGAGTTGGATACCGACTTGACAGCACCTCACAACAACAAGACAGTGGCCATTTAAGGGCTTCGCGTGAAGACAAAAAAAAAGAAGCTGCCAAGGAGCACAAGGCCCTCAGTGCGTAGTGCTGAGACCGTACGAGGGAAGGACGGGACTCAAGCCATGAGAAAAGCTCAGGAATTTTCATCGGCTGCGTTTGTTACCAGCCCCCAATGCACAACTGTATTCTGAACTTGGCTTGACAGAGGAACCTTCCAGAAGCAGAGCCGCCACCTTAGCCAAATAGCTCAAGCACACGCCTCTCTCGTGTCATTCTGCCTGAGTCCTGAGTAGCCTTTTCCAGAAACCTGGCCAGCCCGGGGACACAGGGTAGGCCACTAAGGCTGCTGAGGGCAGAAGGAAGGGGCCCCTCCCCTCTACCCCAGACCCCAGGCCTCAGCAGGCTCCGGCATTCCTCACAGAAACGACACCCACTGGCATAAGCAGCCAGACAAGAGCTGACCATGCCCACGTACCCTACCAGGTCCTGTTCTCCTTAGGCCTGTGAATCCCAGGACCCCTTCGCTGTGCCCAGGGCGAAGCCCGCCTACTTCAATCCCTCTTCAGTCTTGAATCCACCCCCCAAGTGACCCTGTCACTTCACTCTTTAGGTGTGACGGTCTGGGGCCACGGTGAAGACAAGCTGCAAGCCCTGCACCTCGGGATAACAGGCTGGGGGACGGTGATTCTAAAAAGGGCACCCTTCAGCTCACCGCGATGCCCCCACACCGGCACACCAGCCGGGAAAGCAGCTGACCAAAGTCGCTCCAACCCCGGGGGACGTGGCAAGCCAAGAATGTGGAGACCTGCCAGGCCCCAGCTAGCAGGGGCAGGCAGGACAGCATGGCAGATCCCCGAACCAAAGGGCAAGGGCCCACTGGCCTCAATGTCACCGTGGAGCTGGCCGGCGTGACAGGGGTGCAGACGCAGGCCAAGTGGGCTATATCAGGCAGCACAGTAATCAGGTCCCAGCCCCGCAGCGATAACCCAGAGGACAGTACTCAGACCACCGTTCACCCCACGCCAGCAGAACTGCCGCTCAGACTGGGGCTCCCGAGGTCAGCCCTGCCCTGCTCTCGCCGCCCACCTGTCTTGCTGAACTTCAGGTCTTATGCTCACACCTGGCTCCTTAGGGGCCTGGAGCTCCTTGGAGGGCAAGGGCAACATCTCGCGAGACATCGCTGGCTTTCTCTCGTATCCCCTGTGGGACACAGGGATTCAACAAGTTCACGCTGAGCAAACAAATAGGAAAACCAGGGGCCAAGCTGTTATAAGATATACTCTCCGCCCCCTTATTTCAGGACAAAGCTTCCTGGGGGCAGGACTATCACTTTTTTTTTTTTTTTTTTTTGCGGTACTGGGGGTTGAACCCAGGGCCTTGCACTTGCATGCTTTGCAAGTGCTGGACCACTGAGCTGTGCCCCCAGCCCATTTTATACTTTTTGAGACAGCGTCTAAGTTACACAGGCTGCATCTGGTCTCAAACTTGCAATCCTCCCGCCTCCACCTCTCAAGCTGCTGGGATTACAGGCGTGTGCCACTGCGCCCGGCCAGGACCATCACTTTATATACCATTAGCCCAGTACCCAACTCAAGGTGGGCAATTACTAACTGGTTGTAGAATGAAGAATGAGCTTTACGCAGCTGTAGCCATTTTTCACTTCGCTTTTCAGAAAGTCCTACAAACAAAAGTCCAACCATTCAAAACTGACAGCATGGAAGGTTGTTACCGACAGTATAATTTTTTGCTTTACCAAAAGCCTTACAACATGATTTCTCTAAATGTCAACCTCTTCTGAATAATCTAATTTACAAGAATTTCCCTTGCATGCGGATTCCTGGAACCAGCCAGGGAGGCCCATCTAGGCCAGGAAACGGCAAGTCTAACTGATGTTTGCCCTCATGGCTAATTCATGAGAAAATACAGTTCCGTGTCTGAGTGGACAGGAGGTCCCCAGCAGCGGAGGGAACAGCAAGGTCAGTCAGGCAAACAGGAGAAAGTCCCCGTATGCTCCGCTCCAGGGCACAAGGATGAGCTGCATGGCCGCAGAGCCCAGGGCGCAGTGTGGGTCTGTGCACACCCTAGGCTGGCCAGAGTGGAACATCGACCCTGGGCTCATTGGAAAAGAGTGGTCCTCAGCAGGCTGACTGTGGCCTGGGTGTCTTCTCAGTCACCTGGTCACCTCCGCCTCCCCCTCCCACAGTATGTGGGGCAACACCTGGGCAGCTGCCCCAGCGACTTCTCTTCTCCCAAGACCCAGAAGAGAATGGCCCGTGAATTGTCACCAGCAGACCTTTGCAGTCACCCTCTTCCTCATGTGACATATCTAAGGAAAACCCCGGAAGCAGGTGGAGGCAAAAGCCTGCCGAAAGTTACTGCCTCCCTCCAGCAGCCTGGTGGACAGAGCTGTTCTCCCCAATCGTGGAGGACAGGTGGACAGACGAGTCGCGGAGTGCAGTGCTCTATGCCACAGGGAGCAGGGGGAAAACTGCAAAACTAACAAAGGCCCTGATGGCGTCAGGTGAACCCAGCTGAATCCTGGCTCTGCTCACCAGCCATGTCAGCTCAGGTAAGAGACTTAGCCTGCCTGCGGCTCTGCTCAGTGGCAGAGCGCTTGCCTAGTACATGCGAAGCCCTGGGTTCCCTCCCCAGCACCACAAGAAAAGCAAAGAAAAAACAGGATCCTTAGCCCAGTGTTCTCAGTTTATACAATGGGAACAGCCACGGTGACTTTGTGGGCTGGGATTTAGCTCAGTGGGTAGAGCACTGCGCTGCAGTCTCTGAGGCCCCAAGTTCAATTCCCAGCACCGCAAAAATGGGAGAAGGGCCTGGCAATCCACTCCCAAGGCAATCCCGAAGCACTCAGCCATTGAAAACCCTATGAGGGTCGCTATGAGTCGGATACCGAATCGACGGCACCTAACAACAACAACGGTGACTTTACCGCAAAACTGTGATGACAAAAGTGCATCTGAAAAGCTTGACGTGCTCCCCAGTACCAGGCGCATATCCTCTCTCTACAGATCTCCAATGAGATTTTTATCAACTCCGTCAACTGATAAGATCAAGTGGGAGAAATGCATTGAAACCCCATAGAAACTATTGTTGTTATTGTTGTTAGGTGCCGTCGAGTCAGTATCCGACTCATAGCGACCCTCATAGGGTTTTCAATGGCTGACTGTTTCAGGATTGCCTTGGGAGTGGATTGCCAGGCCCTTCTCCCATTTTTGCGGTGCTGGGAATTGAACTCGGGCCCTCAGAGACTGTAGCGCAGCGCTCTACCCACTGAGCTAAATCCCAGCCCATAGAAACTGTAGGGATTATTAATGGCGTGCTGGATGGTCAGTCTAACAGATTCAAACAGCTCTTCACGCTAGGGGAGGGCAGGGGGAGATGAGCTGCCCTCTCCACGTAAACCCAGAAACACTAGAGCGTTTAAGCCGCTGTCCTCGTGGCCCCATGGCTTCTGATCCCCACCAGAGCGGTCCACAAGCGCCTCCAACCTTCCAGAGTCTTCAGTCACAGGTAAAAAAACCCAACCCACTAAAAGGAAGTGATGCATCTGCAGACAGCACACAGGAAACCAGGAAGAGAACTAAGGAGGGCCTCCAGGGGTCTTAGGGCAGCCCTAGTCCCTCTCAGGGGCTCATCTCATCTCTCTGGGCAACCATGCTGTACATCAGAACCATCAGCCCCCCTGCCCCGCCCCGTCAGCAGCTCTTTCAATCCCTTATGGTACAGATAAAAGACCTAGGTCCAGAGAGAAAAAAGGCCACACAGCTGGTGGGCAGCAAGGCCTGGCTTTGAGAGACGGCAGCGGCCCTGCTCCCAGGCTGACCTTGGCCGGAAGGGCTCACGGCTGCACATGTGTCGCTGGAGCTGGGCCCAAGGTTAAATATGACAGCAACTCCTACGCCACGTGCACTCAGCCGTGCCAGGCTCTGAGGCCAGGACTTCACTGACACCGTACACTCTCCCTCCGAGCGGTGCTCTTCCTATTCCTGCTTTTCAGAGGGGAGACTGAGGCTCACGATGGGTCTTGCGGCCGGGGGCCGGGGTGGGGGAGTCCCCTGTCCAGGTCTGAGATCCGCGACCTTCCTCCTCCACCCCGACCCAGAGTCCCCCCTGTCCTGCCCACGTCGGCCCTGGGGACCCCCCGGGATCCCGCACGCGTGGCCCGGGCTGGGCGGTGCGCACGCGCCTGGGTCACGTGATGGCCGGGACTTCAGGGCGCCCAGGCAGTTGGGGGGCAGGGTCCCTCTTCTCCGGAGGCCGCCCCGCTCCGCCCCGCCTCGCGCTACTCACCCCGGGCGGGGGTCCCGAGACCCGGGAGACGAGGACTGGGAAGGAGGGTGGCGACAGCGCCGGCGATCGCGGCAGCCGAGCCCGCGGCAGCTACGCCAGAACGCAACCCGACCCGACAGCTCGCGGCGCCCGCTGCCTTTGTCCAGCGACGTCACTTCCGCGCTCCCGGAGAGGCGGGCCCAAGGGTAGCCCCGCCTCCGCGAGCAGCTCGCCCCGCCCCGCGGACTCCGGACCTAACGCGACTCTTTCCCACGTGGACTGACCGCGGGGACTTCAGGACCTGTGAAAACGCCGGTGTGGATCTCCCCCCGCCTCCAGCACGGGCACCGGTGCACTCGCAGGCTGCAAGGCTGGACCTGTTATTTTTTTAACTTGAGACAAGGTCTCTCTGTGGTGGCCCAGGCTGGCCTCCATCTCGAGATCCTCCTGCCTCAGCCACCCCAGTGCTGGATGACAGGCGTGCACCACCCAGGAGTGTTATGTGGGTTTTCCAATGGGTAAAGGGGGGGAAAGGCCATCATTTCTCAAATCCGGCCATCTCCATTAGCATCCTGAAATCATATGCTGATTGTAAATAACAAGGGGCGAGGGAGGAAGGGAGGAAGGAAGGAAGGAAGGAAGGAAGGGGTTGCCACCTCAAATAGGCCAAAGGAGTCCAGGAGGTTTCCATTCCAAAAGGGTTGCCCTTCCTAGGTCCTCCATTCATGGAAATTCTGGGATGGTCTTGAAGCAGCGTGATGGAAATGTGAGCTTGCAGGCCCATAGTTCCCATTAACCTCCCAGCTTCAGTCTCCCGTTCTGCCAGACAGGTGTAATAATGGCTGAACTTCTGAGGCTCTGAGACTTGAATTTATAGGATGCGCCATGTCCAAACGCCAGCCCAGCCTTGCAGTGGGCGCTCAGGAAATGAAAGCTATTATGATGACAATATTCATCTTAAGCAAGCTCAAGTTCCCCAAAATAACATCCTGATATTAAAAGTACGATGCTTTCTCCTGGGTGCCCAGGAGCTGCTTAAATTGTGTGGTGGTTTCTTGTTTGCTTTTTTCTTTCTTTCTTTCTTTCTTTCTTTTTCTTTTCTTTTTTTTTTTTTTTTTTTTGAGACAGGATCTCCCTATGTAGCCCAGGCTGGCCTTGTACTTCCAGCCTGTGCCTCCTGAGTGCTGGGATTACAGGTGTGGGCCAGCAGGCCTGCTGAATGTGCCTGCTTTAACATTAATGAAATCTAAGGAGGGCTGGGGGTGCTGAAACTCTGTGTGCATAGTATTTTCCGTGCCCTCTAGACTTCTCTAGGTCATACCTAGTTCCCTGGTCTGGACTGGGCTCATCTTCCAAGTTTCATTTTCCGAGTCTCTAGGGAAAGAGAGTAGATCCTGGGTAACTTCATAGCTGGAGGCTCTAAAATCTCTCTTGGAAGGGACCTCTGATCCCAACTCCCTCATGCCTAAAAATCTACCCCTACCATATTTCCGGGGCTGGGATTTAGCTAAGTGGGTAGAGCACTGCGCTGCAGTCTCTGAGGCCCTGAGTTCAATTCCCAGCACCGCAAAAATGGGAGAAGGGCCTGGCAATCCACTCCCAAGGCAATCCCAAAGCACTCAGCCATTGAAAACCCTATGAGGGTCGCTATGAGTCGGATACCGACTCGACGGCACTTAACAACAACAACCATATTTCCAGGCTGGGGTTTAGCTCAGTTGGTAAAGTTCTGCTCTGCACTCTCTTGAAGCCTGGGGTTCGATCCCCAGCACTGCAAAAATCCACTCCCAACACAATAAGCCATTGAAAACCCTACATAGGGTGGCTATAAGTTGGACCTGACTCAACAGCACCCAACAACAACCACCATTTTTCCTGTAAATGGAAGAGAAAGCCCCTCCCCACCCCAGGCTCCCAAAGCCTTTCCAGGTCTGGCCAGTCCAATGACGGCAAAGCTTCTCCCACCTCTGAATTCCGAAGCCTAGCACCTTGCAGTTGCTCAGTAAATATTTGCTGAATGCAAGGGCTAGAAGGCTCTTTGTTGTTGTTAGGTGTCATAAAATGAGGTCGGATTCATAGTGACCCTATGTACAACAGAATGAAACACTCCAACACTGTGCCATGCCCATCAGTATTGCCAGTGCTTCTCCTATTCATAAAGTTTTCAATGGCCAATTGTTTCAAGAGTGGACTGCCAGGTCCTTCTCCCAAGCCTACAGCACCTGGAATTCCCGGTGATCTCCCATCGAAGAACTAACTCAGGCCACCCCTGCTTAGCTTTTGAGATCATATGGGATCAGATGCCAAGATGGTATGGTTGCAGACAGAAGGCTCTTTGTTGTTGTTTGTTGTTAGGTGCCGTCGAGTCGGTATTCAACTCATAGCGACCCTGTGTACAACAGGGGAAACACTATTGTCAGTGCTTCTCTGCTGCTCATAGGGTTTTCAATGGCAGATTGATTTTTGGGAGGGGGTTGCCAGGTCCTTCTCCCAAGCCTACAGTATCTGGTGTTTCCTGGCGGTCTCCCATCCAAGTACTAACCAGGCCCGACCCTGCTTAGCTTCCGAGATCTGACAGGGATCAGATGCCACAGGGCTGTGGCTGCAGGCGAAGGCTCTTTAGAAACTATTTAATTAGCCAGGTGCAGTGGCTCACACCTGTAATCCCAGCAACTCGGGAGGTGGAGGCAGGAGGATTGCAGGTTTGAGGCCAGAGGCAGCCTCTGTAATTTAGTGAGACCTAGTAAAATAAAAAGTAAAAAATGGGCTGGAGGTGCAGCCCAGTGGTAGAGCACTTGCAAAGAATGTGAGAGGTCCTGGGTTCAACTCCCAAGTACCACAAAACAAAAAATAATACCTAATTAATCTGGCCTTCTTCACCCATGTTTTAAAACTCTCATATCCTTAAATTAATAAAAAGATTCCTACCTCCCCCACTTGGTTTTCTAACTTCCAGAGAAAATATGTTCCTCCCTCACTGGTTGAGTTGCTTTAAAGAAAATGGAATACAGCTTTTTTTATTCCCCCTCCACACACGTGTTCTGTAACTGGAATGACAAAGTCTTTTTTTCTCTCTCATTTTTAAAAGATAAAATTACACCATGACAAGAGAGACAGAAAAAGAATTGATGCTTTTGAATTGTGGTGCTGGAGACGTCTATTGAATATACCATGGACTGCCAAAAGAACCAACAAATCTGTCCTAGAAGAAGTACAACCAGAGTGCTCCTTGGAAGCAAAAATGGCCAAACTGCGTCTTACATATTTTGGACATGTAGTCAGGAGAGAACAATCCCTGGAGAA
>VMDO01002859.1:0-33160 GCA_007922755.1 Pedetes capensis | reverse complement strand
GGGTCAACGCAAAAGAGGAATACCCTTCACCAGATGGATTGATACAGTGTCTGCAACAATGAGCTTAAACATAAATAAGATCGTTTGCCTGGCACAGAATCGGCAAGTGTTTCGATCTGCTGTACATAGGGTCGCTATGAGTCGGATTCGACTCGACGGCACCTAACAACAACAACACTGCCTGCAAGATACTGGTCTAAACTTTACCCTTGTCCCCCACCCAATTTCAGGATACCATGCACTTCTTCCTGGTCCTCTCCCAGCTAAGAGTCACAGATCGGCCCCATTAACCCATTTTCCCATGGAGCCCTGCAAAAGAAGAAACTTGTCCAGCATCGTATAGCAAAGAGAAGCAGAGCAGGAACTTGAAGTCGCTTCTCTGAGTTTCCGGGCCCACTGTGTTCTTACCCATCTGGGGCAGAAGTTCTTCTTCCGGAGCCATCCAGCCAATCACGACCCACTTCAGCTCCCCAGCTCTGAAAGGGTGGCGGAGGCTGCGCTCTTCCTCCATGGTGTAGGCCTGGCTGTCCTGGTCAGGAGTTCAAGCCCCCTGTGGCTGCAGCCTTGACCTCTCCACACAACAGCCCCGCCCTTGCCCCCAGGCCCCAGTGCCCACTGCTCGTCAGTGGCCGTGGGCGAGCAGCGGATCACAATGACTCCGACGAGGTGGGAAGGCAGCTGGGAGGGGGGCTGGCCGAGGGAGCAGGCAGGAAGATGGGCTCTGCCGAGGCCTAGCCCCGCTGTTAGGACCTGCAGTGGTTTCCCCCGCAAGTCCAGGCCCGGTGAGTGTTCTGCCAACCAGAAGCCAACACAAAGCCCACAATGATCTGGGAACGGGGTGTGGTGGGGAAGAAGCAGGCCCAGAAACCCCAAGTCTCAGAGCTGAGGAGGGACGGGGCTCTGCCTTCCTAGGGGGATTTGTTAAAAAACAAAATGTGTCTTGGCTGGAAGACTCCTAAGTGGTAGATTCCTGCTTAGCACGCCTGAGGCCCTAGGTTCCACACCCGGCAGCGCGTGCGCATGCGCACAGACACCCAGGTGTCCTGGCTTGCCCCACCCACTGCATTGGAATCTGGGGTGGAAGGTGGGCGAAAATCGGGTATTTTCAGCGTGTTCCCACGGGGGGGGGGGCCGGGGGAGCCCCGGGAGTGGGAGACCAGGCTTCTCAATTCCCTGTGAGCACCTCTGGGATCTGGCTGGCTGCGCCCCGGGCTCCCTTGCCCTTCCACAGATCAGGGCTGGGGGCTACAGAGCTGACACGAGCTGAGACCCCACACTGTAACGATTTGTGAAATACGAAGAGCGCAGCCCGTCCCTCGCTATTGGGCAAACGCAAACCGCCTGGCACTGTCCTAAGCGACCGGCACGTGCCCGCTCACGGACACGTCACAGCAACCCCTCCACGGCGGCCGTCACCGTGTCTCAGGCCAGGCGACAGGCTGAGCGCACTTGGCCCGAAGCCACTTGCTGTCCGTCCGCCCAGGCGCTGGCGTTGCCTCCGAGCCGCACCGCCCCGCGCCGGGCACCATGGCCCGGCGCCCGCTCCGCGTCCTCCCGGCCGCTGCCCCCGCCGCCCCGCACCCGCGCCGGCGTGACGATGTCCTGAGCTGAGCGCAGGGCAGGACATGTCCTGGCGCCACGCCGGCCCGGGCGGTCGCGAGGGGGCGCCCACGAGGTGTCCCCGCTCCGGCGACCCCCGACGGGGGCCCCCGCGGCTGCCCAGGCTCAGCCCCGCCGAGCTGTGGGCGGCGCGGGGCGCGGGGCGCGGCTCCTCATGGTGGCAGGACCGGGACGCCGAGCCCGGCTGGGGCTCTGGGAACCCGCTCCTGTCCACGCCGCCCGCCGCCAGCCCGCCGGCCTCGCTCAGGTCCCTGCTGCTGCCTCCGCTGCAGCCGGCCGCGCGGCGTCCCCGCAGGGCCGCGGCCGGCGGCGCCCCGGACGCCTTGGGCGGCCTCTTGGGGGAGCTCCTCCCCAGCAAGTTCCGGCAGTTCCTGACCCAGCTCCGCGCCAAGTGCGGGGAGCTGCCCGAGCTGCAGAGTGAGGCGGGGCAAGGGGTCCGGGGGGCGGGGCAACTCCGGCGGGGGTGGCCCGGGGCCCTGGCTCCCCAACCCTAGTGCTCAGAGGTCGCTCAAGTTAGGCGAGGGTCTCCCCGAGGCCGCGGAACCCGTCCGCAGAACCCCTGTCCCAGGGCCATGTAGGTGGAGGCGCCTGGGAAGGACTGTCCCCAGCTCACGACAGTTTCCTCCTCCTCCTCCTGCCAGCGCCCTCGGAGCCGCAACATCCCAACCCCAGCCGTGTGTCAGAGCGCTGCCCGAGACCGCCACACTGTCCCAACTGCCCATTCCTCCCAGACTTGTGGTAAGTGTAGGGACTTTCTTAGTGGGTTCAGGGTTGCCCTGGATGCTTCCTGGGCCGGGCACCGCTCATGCCAGGCGTGGCCTATTTGTCTTCAAGGGACCAGCCACCACATTTCCAGGACAGCCTTGAGAAGCTTCTGCTACAGCAGAAATCTACCCTGGGGCCCCCAAGAAGTGATCAGTCACAGTTGCCCACCGTCAAAAAGGCCAACCAGTGAGTTATGGGAGGGCTGGGGGTAGGAAGTGGGAAGTGTGAGTCTGTCCTCTCCTAATTTCTGTCTTTCACGCATGAATTTTTCCAGTTACCCATCCATCCATCCACCCTTCTATCCATCCATTCTTTCATTAAGCAGGTCTTCTACCAAGTTATAGTTCATCCACGAATCCATTCATATATTCATTCTCTCGTTCACCCATCCACCCTTGCACACATCCATGAACCAGGTCTTCTACAATCCATTTGTGAATCTCTCCATCCATCCATCCATCCATCCAATCATCTACTGGTCATCAGCCCATAGCTCCATCCATCCAGCTATTTGTCCACCCAGCCAACCAGCCAGTCTTCCATCTATTCACAAACTCCTGTCTATCCATCCGTGAATCTAATAATCCATCCTTCCATTCACTTCCATTTAGGACACCATCCGCCCCTAATCTAGTCATGAAGCCACCCACAAATCTACATAACCATCTACATAATCAGCCAGCTAGTCAGCCAGCCACACATGATTCAGTCCCTCTATTCAAATCGTGATATTAATTCACACATTAGTCCATCCATCAACCTGCCTGCCCACTTGTCCATCCTTTTTCCCATCCCACCATCATTCATCCATTTCTCCTTCCAACTTTTACCAGATTTTACTATGTGTAAATACTGGGGGAAATCAAATAAAAGATGGAGGGAAGAGAAGAGGCCAGGCATTCGAGCCTACTTGGGCTTAGACACCAGAGCTCTGAAGGGAGGGGGAGGGTAAGAAACCAGAAGAAAATTCCTCCAGCTGAAAGAGGCTGAAGCAGGGGTGAAGGGCAAAGAACGCTGCCCACGAGTTCAAAGACCAGGGAGTATACATACATAGCATGCACCATTCCTCCTAATCTTGTACCCAGGGCAGACAATACTAATGGATCACAGCACATTTCTCTGCTGAGCCTCCAGATCCCTTCCTGACACAGTTCTCCAGGCACACACTGCTGATGAATCAGAGTAGGGAGGAGAGTTGAGCACCTACCTGTATGTCAGATGCCCTGGAGGGCTCTGTGGGGGACACTGGGATGAATTTGGATACGCTCCATCCATCTTCCCTGCGTGGAGAAGCCATGGTCACAAACTAGCGAGCAGAACCAGGGAATGCCTTTGCCTGGCCCGGAGGCCTCCAGAGAGCTGGGCTTCATCAGGAGACAACTGCTGGCTAATGGGGTCCCAGCGCCCACAGCCAGGCTCTGTCCTCATCACCTCCCACCTGCCTGGCTCTTTCATGGGCTGATGAATTGCACCTCCTCTGTGTCTGCACAAAGATGTGAGCAGATAAATAGCACTTCTGAGTGGTTGGGCGATGGACAGACCAAGCCCACCCTCTTGCAGCCTTGCCCTTGAGGCTAAAATTGAACAATAATAAATGTAAGCATTTTGTCACATATAAATATAACAGATACCCTTTATGGAGCACAAATCCCATGCCAGACCCTATACAAAGGCCTCCCATGAGGTCTTTGATAGTCACCCAACTCAAATCTATTTGATATAATCACATCTATTAGATAGGATGGGCTGGGGTTTAGCTCAATTGGTAGAGCACTGCTCCGTGCTCTCTGGGGACTCAGGTTCCAGCCCCAGCACCGCAAAAAGGAGGGAGGATGTGGCAATCCAGTCCCAAAGCAATCCCGAAATAATCAGCCATTGAACACCCTCTGAGGGTCCCTATGAGTCAGAAACGACTTGACAGCACCTAAAAACAACAACATAACATAGAATACATGATTTTAAGGGGAAAGCCGCCAAGTGGAGATGAGGGACAGTCTGCCCAAGGTCACACAGCTGGGATGGGCAGAACTGAGATTTACAATTATGGTAAGAACAGCTACTAGAGATCTTTTTTTATGGTGCTGGAAGGTTGAACCTAGAGCCTCCCACATGCTTTGCAGGTGCGCTACCACTGCACCCTCAGCCCATTTTTTACTTTTTGAGACAGGGTCTCGCTAAGTTACGCAGACTGCCTCTGGTCTTGAACTTGCGATCCTCCCGCCTCCTCCTCCCAAGCCGCTGGGATTACAGGCGTGCGCCACTGAGCCCGGCTAGAGATCTTATTTTTATGGTGCTGGAAGGTTGAACCTAGAGCCTCCCACATGCTTTGCAGGTGCCCTACCACTGGGCTGCACCCTCAGCTCATTTTTTTATTTTTTGAGACAAGGTTTCACTAAGTTACACAAGCTGCCTCTGACCTCACACTCTCGGCCCTCCTGGCTCCACCTCCCGAGTTGCTGAGATTACAGGCCTGCGCCACCATACCAGGCACTGGGCCCTGCAGACCCTGGACAGGATGCTTCGCAGCCCATTTGTCTCTTCACAACCCCATTATGATTGTTGTTGTTGTTAGGTGCTGTCGAGTTGGTATCCGACTCATAGCGACCCTCTGTTCAACAGGGGAAACACTATTGTCAGGCTTCTCTGCTGTTCATAGGGTTTTCAATGGCAGATTGACTTTTGGGAGGGGGTTGCCAGGTCCTTCTCCCAAGCCTACAGCTTCTGGTGTTCCCCAGCGGTCTCCCATCCAGGTAGTAACCAGGCCCGACCCTGCTTAGCTTCCGAGATCTGATGGGACACCGGGCTACAGCTGCAGGCCCCATTATGATAGGCATGAGAATAAGCTCCATTTTGCAGATAAGGATACTGAGGCACAATAGGTCAAGATGGAACGCCAGGACTGCCTGAATCCAGAGCAGAAATTCTTATGCTCTTTGCTTGCTTGTTTGATATATGAGTGCTGGCTCTGGACCAGGATGCAGATCTTAGCTCTACTCCTCATCAGCTGTGTGACTGCAGACACATCGCAAAAGCCTCTGCGCCTCGGTTTCCTCATCTGTAAAGTCTGAATAATAATAGTGGTTCATGGGGGCTGTGTGGGTCTGGTGGGATGACGCATGTCACCTCTCCATCCGCTGTCTGCAGGCAGGAAGTGCTGGGTAAACGCCAGCTGCTCTGGGGCTAGGGGATATCCCACCCCCTGGTGTTACAGATGAGACCAGGCTACTCCTCTGGGATCTCATAGCAAGACCCCGTCTGGGTGTGTTGCAAGGATGCGGTAGGGCATTTCAAGCCCAGCTCCCCACCTCGCCCTCTCACCTCTCTTACCAGGCTGCACAGCACCCAGGCCCCCAGGGTCAAGACTGTGCCCACTCCTAGCTCCTCTGAAGTCTCGGGACCCCGCAGGCGCTATTGTCCTTTCCGGGTGCGATTCGCCGACGAAACCCTTCGGGACACGGCGCTGCGTTACTGGGAGCGGAACTGTGCAGGTAAGAAGATAGGATTGGAGCCGGGCGAGGTGGCGCACGCCTGTAATCCCAGCAGCCTGGGAGGAAGAGGCAGGAGGATCGCAAGTTTGACACCAGAGGCAGTCTGTGTAACTTAGACCCTGTCTCAAAAAGTAAAAAAAAATGGGCTGAAGCGCAGCTCAGTGGCCCAGCACTTGCAGAGCATGCAGGTGCGAGGCCCTGGGTTCAACCCCCGGTACCACACACACACAAAAAAAAGGATTGCGGGGTCGGGGGAGGATTCCAGAAAAGTCTAGCCTGGAGTGTGGAGGCCAGAGGCTGTGGCTCTGGGTCCCCAGAGTGAAGGGCTGGCCGATGGCCCTGCAGAGGTAGCTGGCCTGGCTTCTCCAGGGCGACCTTCATGGACCAAGCAGAGGATCTGAGATCGTAGGAGGGTGGTGGCAGGGGGCAGCCTCAGTGATGGCCAAGGAAGCAACAGCTGCCCCTAAAGGGCGACACTGAAGGGTTTCTCCCAGCTGCCACGGGGTCCCCCATGCTGTGCATGCTGTGTGTGCCCACTGTGGAGGCGGCGCACAGGTGGGGGGGTGCTGGAGACGCACCTTCCTGCCATAACCTTGAAGGCCGACCTCAGGGGCGGGGCTGAGGAGGAGCCCAGGGAGGTCAAGAATAGGAAATCTGCTCTCCTGGGCATGGCTGGTACCCAGCAAAGAAGCTCAGAACCACCAGGCTCAGAATCCCAGGCAGAATTTTGCCCCAGCTCTGGGGACCGATGTAATGGTCCATGCATTTGGGAGTTTCCGGCCAGTGCTCTGAATGGACGGTAGGAGGCAGGTGGGGCGAGGCAGAAGTCCTTGCCCAGCACAGTGCCACCATGCCCCACTTTGTCCATGGACCCAGCCTCGTCTCTTCTCAGGACCCATTGGCGCGGGGGGCCCTCCAGAAGCAATAGCCTGCAGTTCTTTCTTTCTTTTTCTTTTCTTTCTTTCTTTCTTTTTTTTTTTTTTTTTTGGTACTGGGGGTTGAACCTAGAGCCTCGCGCCTCCATGCTTTGCAAGTGCTGGACCACTGAACTGCACCCCCAGCCCATTTTTTTACTTTTTGAGACAAGGTCTCGCTAAATTACACAGACTGCCTCTGGTCTCGAACTTGCGATCCTCCTGCCTCCGCCTCCCGAGCCGCTGGAATTATAGGCGTGCGCCACCGCGACCAGCGCAGTTATTTCTTAAACACCTTCCCAATGCAGTTTGGGGAAATGAGCACCCCAAATCCCTGTGGATCTGGGACCTTCACCAATTCACAAAGGATCCTACCGAGTCCTCTTAAAGGGGCCACAAGAATTTGGAGACCAAAGCCGAGAGTTTTGCCCAACCTTTGGTTGACAGATGGGGAAACTAAGGCAGAAGGGGCTTTATAGGAGGGACAGAGGCCAAGAGGAGAGGCCAGAAGGCCCCGGAAAACCAAGGACAGGGCCAGCCCAGGAGAAAAAACTCATGAGAAGCGACGTCGGCCACAAGGCACTGTGGCCTCACCCCAGGACACCAGGGTCCCCTGAGGAAATGGGGCAGCCAGCACCTTCTCAGCTGTTCTGTCCCAAGGCAGCCTCTGGGAAACCCAGGGTCCTTGACCAGCCCACATGGCAGCTTTAGGGCAGGTGAAGCCCCAGGTCTTGAGGCACCCCTCTTTCCATCTCCTCTGGGTCCTCAACCTCGCCTCTGGGATTTCCATGGTGGGGTCCTGGCTGCAGGAAGAGGGGTCCGTGTGGAACCAGAGCAGGAGTGGGGGCCTGGCTTGGGTAACGAGGGCAGAGACAGCCATGCAAAGCAGCTGCAAACCCCAGCGCTTCTCCCCAGGCAGCCAGAAGGCACCGGGGAGCCTGGGGTTGCCATGGAGACAGGAGGGCGGGTGGGGGTGCTGATCCCCCCAGCAGGAGCCGGGAGCTCACCGGTGCCCTCTCCTCAGCCCCGCAGAACATCTTCCAGCACGAGCGGACCACCCTGCCAGGCGGGTCGGCCTCCGAGCGGGCCTTCGGGAGCATCGGGAGATGGCTGGAGAGTCTCCCCAAAACGCTGGACCTCAGGGACAAGGACCCCCCAGCCTGCTCCTCGGGCTGGGACTCCCCTGACCTGTGAGGCTCTGGGAAGGGGTGGCGCTCCCACCTCGCCAGGGGGCACTGCCCTGTCCGCGGTGGGAAGCCTGTGGTCTGAACCCTCAAGGACCCCACCAGCCCGCGACTTGTTGTTGTTGTTGTTAGGTGCTGTGGAGTCGGTATCCGACTCATAGCGACCCTCATAGGGTTTTCAATGGCTGACTGTTTCGGGATTGTCTTGGGAGTGGATTGCCAGGCCCTTCTCCCATTTTTGCAGTGCTGGGAATTGAACTCAGAGACAGCAGCGCAGCACTCTACTGACCGAGTTAAATCCCAGCCCAGCCTGTGACTAGGGCTCCCCAAAGCTCACAGGCTCCGGTCTCTCCCAGGTCCACCCAGGAGCTGCATGACTACCTCTCTGAGGACAACCCCATGGGCAGGGCCTCCACCCACAGGCAGCAGCAGGAGGACCTCAAAACCTTGCTGGAGCAGATGGGCAAAGCGTCCTCCTCCTGGAGCCAGAAGCTGGTAAGCGCCCACTGGCGGCCCCTCCCCCGCACCCCACCTCCACACTTGGGTACCGTGGGGCCTGCGCCTTGAGGCAAGGGGTGGGCTCTGCAGCTGCCTGCCTGGGTTCACACCCCAGCCGCACATCCGCAGGCCTGGGGCCTGCTGGCAGCCGGGCAGAACCCCACTGGGCCCAGGAGACCCATCCCCTGCCCCCTCGGGGTCCCGGCAGTGCCCAGCTGGTCCTTCTTCTCCCTCTAGGAATCCTTCCTGCCCAGCTTGGTGCTGCCCTCTGTCCTGAAACGAGGCCGCCCTAAGGGCTACCAGCTCCTCTTGCCCTCCGCCACCTCACACCAGGCTCAGAGGTGAACGCCCGCCAGAGCCCCGGCCCAGGGGGGCACCCAGGCCAGGGAGGGAGGAGTGCCCTCCCTTGCCCCACTAATAAACACCCATCCCAGGTGGCCAGGATCATCCACTAGGCCTCACAGAACCAGCCTGTCTGGGTGCCTGATTTGGGGTCTCCAGGAGTTCCTAGGCCAGGGAAGGAAGAAGGTAGAATCACACATGGGTGAAGCCAAGGGTTGGGGGCAAGGCATCTTTTGGGGCTCAGGGCTTGCTCCAGGGGAACCTCCCTGTCCCCTGGGCGGTAGGCAGCCCTCCACCCCCTCAAATCTCGGACTAAGCCTTAGCTGACCTAGATCAGCTTACGCCATTACCAGCGCCTGCTATGATGGGAGCCTGGGTGGAGAACTCCCTCGCCCAGCGCCTGCCTTTGGTGCCAGAGGCTGCTCTGCCGACCTTCTACAGGGGGAGGGGGTCCAGACCCCAGCGCAGGGAAGAAGCCCTATGGGGACAGAGGTTAGCCTTCCGCGTTTCCCTGGTGAGTTCATACCTGGTCCGTGCAGGGCAAACCTCTGGGTGGGCTGAGGCTGTGTTAAGATCCACATCAGAATCCCAGTGGCTAGGGAGGCGGAGGCAGGAGGATCGCAGGTTCGAGATCAGAGGCAGTCTGCGTAACTTAGCAAGACCCTGTCTCAAAAAGTTAAAAAAAAATAAAAAGGTCTGAGGGTGTAGCTCAGTGGTCCAACACTTGCAAAGCATGCAAGCTCGAGGTCCTGGGTTCAACCCAGAGTACTGGGGAAAAAAAAAAAAAAAGATCCACATCAGGAGGTGGTGGTGGTGGTTGTTTGGTGTGCTGGAGTCGGTGTCCAACTCATAGCAACCCGACCTACAACAGACAAAACACTATTGTCAGTGCTTCTCTGCTATTCGTAGGGTTTTCAATGGCTGATTGATTTTTGGGAGTGGGCTGCCGGGTCCATTTTCCAAGCCTACAGCACCTGGTGTTCCCAGGCGGTCTCCCATCCAAGTACTAACCAGGCCCCACCCTGCTTAGCTTCCGAGATCTGATGCGATCAGACGCCAATCAGGAGGTAGCAAATAATAACGGGGCAGACACTGGACTGATACACTGTCCCTGCAACACCTGGGTTGCAACCCCTGGACAAGCCTGAGCCCCCTCTTCCTCTCTTCTTGAAGCTGCCCCTTGCCCCCATCCCCAGGCGACTGTCCAGGATCCAGGTCTTCATGGCCACTTCCTGGCCAGTGAGGAAACAGCTTGGGAAACGCAGCAGGCACCGGATTTAACCGGAAAGGAAGGAGGTTGCTAACGTGGGGCTCGGCGGGGGATGTTGGGCCGCAGAGGTTGTGGGTGTGGAGGCCTTGGTGGAGAGGCGTCCTGGCTCCAGAAGAAAGGCGGCAGGTGGTCGGGATAAACCCTACAGGGAAGGGACCGGGCAGGTCACCAAGCGCAGAAGCGGGGCTGTCCTCGGTGGCCTCTCCTCGCGTCGCCCGTCCGGGTCTTTCCCGCTCCGCCCTCGGCCCAAGCTTCCTAATTGCCCCGGAGGCTGCAGCTCCGCACCCCGGCGCCCGCTCCGCGCCTCAGTTTCCCCGCCTGGCCCCCGGCTGCAGCGCCGCGCCGCGCCCACGAGGGGGCAGTGTTGGCCTGACGTTGGCGCCGCCCGGCGCTGCCAAAACTTCTCCGCCTCCAGCTCGGCTCGGAAACTTTTCCCTCCTGCTGCGCGGGCGGCTCCGGCACCTGCGGGGGCGCCGCCGCACCGCACGAGCGCCTCCGAGGCGGGACCCCAAGGGCTCGGGCGCCGCCCGCGACGTGGAGGCTGTGGGCAGGGGACACAGCCTGCGGGACACGAGCCCCACGGAGAGGCCCGGCACGCGCACCGCGCCCGCACACCACGCGCGGCGCCTACGGACCCCCGCGGGGCAGCGCGGCACAGCGCGCAAGCGGAGGGGCGCCCGCCACACGCGGCACGCGGGCCCCGCACGCGGACAGGCGCAGGCCGGCCGCGGACCAGCACACCCCACGCCCTGCACGGAGAGCCCCCCAGGGGAGCCTCCACAGACACGCGTGCCGCATGGGCTACACGCCCTGCGCCACCCAGAGGCCCCCACTGCGGACACGCGCTCACCACAGCGACCCCAGCAGAGACCCTGCACCCTCAGAGGTCACACACAGAAACGCCCACCTCCCGGACCCCCTTCACAGCCGCCACAGGAGGACACACGCTCCAGGACACCTATGCCCCCCACTGCACCCCCTCCCGCGGGCTCTCACAGTGGGGGGCTTGGGGCACCTCTGACCTGGAGGCCACGGATGCCCCCTGGCTCCGCAGGGTCCTGCCTAGCCACCACCATGATGCCCAACTGCAAGCGGAGCCTGGACTTGGGGTGACCAAAAGGGGGGGTGGGGAGGGAGGGCGGGTGCTGCGGCGAGGTGGACCCCTTCCTGGTGTCCCAGGTCCCGTTTCCACCCTTCTCTGGCAGTGATCTGGCCTCCTCCCAACCCTCCCCACAGGGCCTTTTCACTGGGAGGCGGCCAGCCCTCCTGGCACCAGGAAAACTGCCCCCCACCTCAGAGCACCTGGGCCTGGTGGAGCAGAGGTGCCGGCTCCGGGGCGGGGGGGGGGGGGGGGGGGGGGGGGGGGGGGGGGGGGGGGGGGGGGGGGGGGGGGGGGGGGGGGGCTCAGGGTGGGGGCTCTGCACCTCTCATGCTGCCCTGTGCTGGCCACAGGCAGACCCCAAGCCAGCCCAGGCTGGGCGGGAGGAGTGGGGCCTAGCTGGGGTGATGGGGAGAGGGGAGATGCGTCCTCTCCCAGGGCCAGAGACCCTGCTGCCTTCCTGGAAGGCAGGTTCCCCGCCTTGCCGGCCCCTGCAACCCTGCCTGTGGCCCATCAGCCTCAGAGTGAGGGTCTCTTACCAGTGCAGGCCCCCCGCTCCTGCAGCAGGGTCCTGAGCCGCACAGGGGTTCTTCCCAGAAGCCACGCCCAGGAGAGTCATTCACTGGGGAAACAGAAGCCCACAGAGGTCCAACTTGCTTTCAGTATCATACAATTATTTATTTATTTATTTTTCTATTTTTCTGCAGTACTGAGGTTTGAACTCCAGGCCTCGCGCCTGCATGCTTTGCAAGCGCTAGACCACTGCGCTGCACCCCCAGCCCATGTTTTACTTTTTTGAGACAGGGTCTCACTAAATTACACAGACTGCCTCTGGTCTCAATTTGCTATCCTCCTGCCTCCGCCTCCCCAGATGTTAGGATGACAGGCGTGCGCCACCGCGCCCGGCTGGATCATACGATTATTAAATGTGGGGTCAGCATTCAAATTCAGCGGTGATGTGGGGCTCCCTCTTCCCAGGGTGAGTGGGGGGAGGCTCTGGGGGCCCCTCCAGGGGCATGTGGAGTGTGCAGCAGGCAGGGAGACTCAGGCAGGCGAGAGGAAGGGAGGGGTTTACCTTGAGAAGGCAGAATTCGGTGGTGGGGGGGAGCCAGGCAAAGGGACCAGATGGGCAAAGGGCCCTAAGAGCCAAAGCCCCCAGAGGGCAGGGCGAGTGGACGACCACCGGAAGTGGCAAGGCAGAGGCCTGTGGGACAGGGGCCAATGGGGAGCCCTGGAGGATGGGGCTCCAGGGACGCGAGCGGCTCCGTGAGTCAGTGACTGCCATTCTGCCACATTCTGCCGTGGACTGGAGGCTTGTGTGCCCCAAGCTCACGAGTTGGACCCTTGATCTCAAAGGGATGGCACTAGGAGGTGGGGCCTTTGGGAGATGACGAGCTCATGAGCGCCGTGCCCTCCTGAAAGGGCTGAGGGCCTAGGGAGCAAGCGAGAGGGCCCTCGAGGACCCAGCAGCTGATCACGTGGCCCTCTGACCGTGGCCTTAACCTCTAGACGGTGATGAATCCGTTTCTGCTGTTTATAAGCCGCCTAGTCTGTGGGGCTTTGTCACAGCAACTCAAGAGGGCAGAGACAAGCATCTCCTCTCTGGTGCGTACATGCTGGCCCCCAGCTCACGGTGGACACGGGGACAGCCAGCCCTGTCCCCGGGAGCCCACAGGTCTAGGGGGTGGACTCAGATGGGTGATTCCAGGGCACAGCGACCCCTCCACATAGGGCCTTCGACACAGGGGGGTGGCGTGGTCCAAACTGGACAGAGGAACAAACGGGCAGGGAGGTGACACTGTGGTCCCTGCTATGAGGTGGTATTGCGGGTCTGAGCATGGACCAGGGGAGGCCGGGGCCCTGCAGTGGGGTGGACAAAGCAGTGGAAGCTGGTGTTTTCCTAGCCAAGATGGACAAACAGACACGCTCCCCCTTTCCCCTGGTTTCTGCCTCTCTGGGTCCTTATGCCACTACCTCCCAAAGACACCAAGTGGCAGGTGGCTTGTACCTGCCAGGGGTCCCTGCTGGATGTGATCGAACCCCTGTACGGAGACTTGTGTGCCGCCTCCTCCAGGCAGCCCCACAAGCCTAGACATCCTCCCATGAACAGCTCTGGGAAAGAGGGAGACAAGTGAGGTTCGCTGTGCCATTTGGGCCCAGCAGAGCCAGCTATGGGTGCCAGGCAAAGTCCACGCCAGAATCAGAAGTCAGAAATGCCCAGGCTGGGCCTGGATCTCCGGGGCCCCACGAGCAGCAGCTAGGGGCAGCTCATCTGGGTCCTCCCACCATGGGGCCTGGGGACCCTTCCCGACTCCCTGCCTGGGTTTCCCTGGTTTACTCTGGACCTGGCATCAGCAAAGCCGCCAAACTCCCAGGGGGACGCTTGCCAGGCTCTGGGCAGATGTCCAGCTCTCCTGGCTGCAGAATGCGGTGAACCCTAGAGGTATCTGCCCTCTGGGACCTGCTGGACCCCAAGCATGTTCTCCAGAGAGGGCGTCTCCCCAGGTGGGCTGCACAGTCACTTCTAACAGCGCACAGACATCTCCTCATGTCAATCAGAGGGACGTGGGGATCGGGGAGGGCAAGATGGCCCTGGGCCTGGCCTCCCACAGCTCAGACTGTTTTGTTGTTAGGTGCTGTCACATTGGGTCCAACTCACAGTGACCCTGTGTACAACAGAACCAAACCCTCCTCCACACTGTGCCATGCCCAGCCCTATGTCAGGGCTTATCTGCTATTCAGAGGGGTT
This sequence comes from Pedetes capensis, assembly GCA_007922755.1. Taxonomy (NCBI): domain Eukaryota; kingdom Metazoa; phylum Chordata; class Mammalia; order Rodentia; family Pedetidae; genus Pedetes; species Pedetes capensis. Next base: position 19,231 of record VMDO01002859.1, on the reverse strand, counting down.
TTGATGGCTGATTGTTTTTTGGGAGTGGGCTGCCAGGTCCTTCTTCCATGCTTACAGCACCTGGTATTCCCAGGTGGTCACCCATTCAAGGACTAACCTGGCGTGACCCTGCTTATCTTCCACGAGCAGACAGGATTGGATGCCAGGGTGGCAGAGCCAGCAAAAAAAATCACCAAGGAGCTTGATGGTGGCTACCAAGCAAGCATTGTGTACAGACACCATGTGGAGAAGCCACCTACCCTTGAACGAGGGCACAACTCTGCAAAGTAGACATGATCCCTATAAACCAAGAAGCCAGGGCACAGAGAGGTTAAGTAACTGGATCAGGGTCACACAGCTGAGCTCCAGCTAAGAAGCCGTGGTAAGAGCTGTCACAGGGAAGGCAGCCATGAAGGAGCACAGAGCAGCTGCCTCCTCCCAGCCTGGGCCTTCATGAAATCCACCCAGGTTTCCAGGCCAGAGAGCGAGCCCTGGGGGGCAGGGCCACAGCCAGGGGGTCCAGCCTTCAATCAATCGTAGCAAGTCCGGTCTACCCCAGGGCCCATTCCTTCGTTCCCTTCCTTCCAGAGCATATGTGGTGAGCATCCACTGTGTCCAGGCTCCGTGCTACAGAGGGGTTCCTGCCTCCCTCAGGCACCCACCATCATGCGGGGGGTGCAGGTAGGGGCCCCCTCTGAGAAGGCTCTGCACAGTCAATTCCCATGCTCTGCTGTTGCCATCTTTTTTTTTTTTTTTTTTTTCAGCACTGGGGGTTGAACCCAGGGCCTTGCGCCTGCATGCTTTGCAAGTGCTGGACCACTGAGCTGCACCCCGAGTCCATTATTTTTTTACTTTGTGAGACAGGGTCTCGCTAAATTACACAGACTGCTCCTGGTCTCGAACTTGCGATCCTCCTGCCTCCGCCTTCAGAGCCTCTGGGATTAAAGGCGTGCGCCACCGCGTCCGGCTGCCATTGCCGTCTTAAAATTCATACTACTTCATTAGCAAACGGCCTGCCTCTTCATCCTGCCCTGAGCCCCACAAATAGGCAGCACCCCTAGACCTGGACGCTCAACCATGGCAACTGCTGGCTGGGCCCGTGGATGGCGGGTGCCAGGGTCCCAGAGTGAGGCCGGCCAGATGACCAGGTCACTGGAAATGACAGCAAGGCCTGCCCTTTGTCCTGCATGACCCTAACACCTTGTTATGGGTCACTTGATCCCTGGGGGCCCCTTGCTGAAGGTGGCCAGCACCAGGCAGGAGGTCAGGACCGGCAAAGACCTGGAAGTGCTTTTAAACCACTGGGAAGGCACAAACAGGAAGCAGGGAGGAGAGAGCCCTGCCTCGCGCCCACTGGGAAACCCAGCTTCCCGGCGCCTCCCACGGACGTTCTGCGCAAGCGCGAGGAAGCAGGCACCACGTGCGTTTTATATTTTCATGTTGATTTCACATAAATTCTTCCCCGTACACACTCTTCTGCACTTAGCTTCTCACTTCACAATCTGTCATAAAAGGCTCTTTCAAGGTCACCAACTCGTGTAGATGGAGCAACTGGGGCCCAGAGTGTCTCGTGGCGCACGTGGGTGTTCTGGCCGCCCATGTGTGGCGCCTGGCCTTGGCACCGGGCAGCCCACGGACCCTCTGTGTGCCATTCGCCCCAGCCTCCCCCACAGTCTCTCTCCCAGGCTAATTGCCAGAGCTGCCTTGGAGGGAGCGACCGAAGTGCTACGAGCATTCCACATGAGGCTCAGAGAGGTGCACCGCCATACCAGGGTCACACAGCGTAATCAACCTTGGAATTCATGGAGCCGCATTGCCTCCCAGGAGCAGGCCATGCCCCCTGCCTCTCCACACACTCACCAGCTCCCGGTTGCCAGGTGAGATGTGGTGGAAGGATCCTCCGAGGCTGAGGGAGCCGGCAAGAATGCCCGCTAGGCCAGGAGCGTGGGGCGGGCAGATGTGAGGGTCAGGTCCCCTGGCCCCCGCAGTGCTGCGCTGCGGCTCCTGGAACCAGGCCTGTCTGGCCGCTAGGGAGGGCTGACATCAGCTGGCTGAATGTGCCTGGCGCTTCGATTCACTGATTCTGACTCAGCCTTTGGCTCCCAGCATTGTTTTTATTGTGTTTTGTTTACCCAAAGTCCCCTTTGAAATCTGATTTCTAGCCTCCCCCTCCAGAGCAGAGAGCTGGTTCTCTTCTCAGTCTTAAAAACAGTTCCCCTGGGGCTGGGGCTGGGGTAGCACAGTGGTGGAGCCCGGGGCCCCAGGTTCTACCCCCAGCACCGCAAGAATAAAATACAATAAAAAATTCCCCAGTTGGGGTTTGTTCTCCCTGGGCACAGGAGCGGGTGGCCGTGGTGACTCTGCAGGAGGGGGTCTCTCCCACCCCAACACTCTGCAATCAACCCCAGGAGCTTCAGGGACCTCCTGAGACCGTCCACGGCCCCTTCCTTCCAGTTTGGAGCCTTTCCGAAAGGATCCCAGGCCCACCTTTGGGGAGTCACAGCCACGGGCTCCAAAATGGAGCACTGCGGTACTGGGCGATCTCCCATGAACTCTCAAACTTCTCAACTGAGGCAGAGAGGGTGGGCCACGCACCCAAGGTCACCCATCTGGGAAGTGACCAAGCCAGGATCCGAGCTCTGTACTCATAAGAGGCACATGCGCGCATGGACACGCGTGCGCATGCGCACACAAGCATGCGCTCACAGGCTCGCCTGAGCGTACACGCATGCGCACACAGGCATGGCCCTTAGGCACGTCCAGGGAAGAGCCTGGGGAGAGAAGCCCCAAGTTAAGCACCCGCTTGGGACTTGGCTGGGCTGGTGACTGAAGTCCAGTCCTCATGAGGCTCTGCTGAGACCCACCTGGAGATCCCCTGGCTTCGGGCCAGCGCTGACACTACTGGGAGGGAAGTGACAGACAGCAGGGCCCCCTCCCCTCGACTGCCAGCTGCACTGCCGCCTTTCTCCCCCTTCCTCCCTTTTCCTCCCTTCATTTCTCCTTCCTGTCCCCCACCCATGCCCTCAGTCCCCTCCCCCTCCCACCCTCCCACCCTCCCTCCTTTCCTTCTTCCTGCTCTCCCCTCCCCCTCCCCCACTGGGATGACTTAGGAACCCCAAGACAGCTGTCTGTCCTGCCCCGCCCTGTCCACAGCGCCTTCTGAGAAGAGTCCCAGGGGTCCCACTGTGGGAGTGGTGGCCTTGGCTGAGCCCACTGCCTGGTCAGGCCCCCTGCCCCATGCTGGCAGGACAGCGAGTGGCTGATGGGCCTTCCAGGGCCGGCCTTCCAGCACTGGTGGAGAGAAGGCCCGGATGCTGTTCTCCAACAGCTCCCATGGTTCATAGCGCCGAGGGGGAATCTTGACTTGCAAACTCCCCCTTTTGATTCCCCTCCTTTCGCTGTTAGTAGCTCTGTCTAGCAGGTTTGGGAGCCGGCTTGAGACTGCCCCTCGTTTCTCCTGCTACCAAGCCCGGTTTCTCCTGAGGCTGGATTTTTGGGTCCCCCTGAGCCTGGTCGGTGCAGGCTGGATTCCTGGGCATCAGTCCTGCCACCCTGGATTGCTTAATCTCCCATCCCCAGCCCAAGGTTGTGGGTCTCTGTCCTCCTCCCTGGCTCTCTGTACCTCCATGCTCCCCCTTACTCTCTGCAGCAGGTCTCTGGCTTCTTTGCTCCTGAGCCAAACTCTTGTGCCCCAGGGCCTTTACACATGCTTTCTCATTACCTGGAATGCCTTCCTGACCAGCCCCACTAACTCTGACTGAACATCGGGCTTTAGATGTCACCTCCTCAGGGAACCCCTCCCAAATGAAGCCAGACACCCCTGGTTCTTGTTATGTCAGGCTTACTACACTCAGAAATGAACAATAGTAGTGGCATCACTGGAGTACAGGGGATCCCTCTCCACTAACCCTGAGCCTCAAGAGCACAGAGACCCAGCAGGCCTCTGCTGCAGAGCCTGCTGCCAAGGAAGCCAAAGGGCGGGTCCTGTCTGAAGGTGTGTCCCTGCTGCGTTCTGGGCCTCAGTTTCCCTGCCTCTGGGGCCAGGGTGTGGGTCCTGTGCCCGCATTTGCTGCGTGGCGATTCTCCAAGGCTCCCCCTGGGTTCCTGGCACAGATCACGCTCATTTCACGGTATTTGACTTGCTTGATTATCTGACTTTCCAGGGAGGAATTTGAAATCTCAGGGCTAGCATGGCGTCTGCTGGATGCCTGGGCAGCCGGCCCATCCCACCAGCCTGGGTGCACCTGGTGCTGGGGGGGAGCCCATTAAAAGGGCCCCTCTCGGGCAGGTGAGCCCCACACAGGGAAAACCCAGGGCCCTGCAACCCTGAGCATGCTGTGCAGCCAGTGGGGAGGGAGCGTGCTGCCTTTGGCCAAAGCAGAGGGCTCGGGACCCAGAGAAGCTGGGTTCAGATTCGGGCTCAGCCACTTCTAGGGAGACCGGACCTGGCACCCTGCCTTCCCTTCACTTCCGTGCCCCATGCCTGCACCAGTGGCACAGTAACGGCACCTCCCTGCTGGGTTTGGGGCGGCAAAGATGGTTCCCTGTGTGGGCTTGACCGTAGTAAGCGCCTGTGGGTGGGGTCAGGGGGCAGCGGATAGCTCTCAAGTCTGTGGGACCAAAACACCCAGGTCAGTATTCAGTTCTGTACTTCCCTGGCTGTGTGACCACCCAGTGCCTCTGCTGCCCCTTCTGTACAATGTGGGACAATGTCCACCCGTGCCTCTTCCGGTGGCTGCCTGCACCCGGCATTGCCAATGTCCACTTCCATTAGTCCCAGCCTGGTGTCCCCCAGGACTGTCTTGCCCTCCGTGAGGACTCCAGGCAGAAAGGTGAGAGGGAAGGATCCCACTTTCCCTGCTGTGTGACGTGGGACAAGTTGCCTCCCCTCTCTGAGCTTCCCACTGCTCACCACAGAAAGGTTGTCCTTCATCTACCGCATTCACCTGCAGCCGTAGCCCTGTGGCATCCGATCCCGTCAGATCTCCAAAGCTAAGCAGGGTCGGGCCTGGTTAGTCCTTGGATGGGAGACCACCTGGGAACACCAGGTGCTGTAGGCTTGGGAGACAGACCCGGCAGCCCACTCCCAAAAATCAATCCGCCATTGAAAACCCCACGAACAGCAGAGAAACACTGACAGTAGTGTTTCGCCTGTTGTACGTAGGGTCGCTGTGAGTTGGACATGGACTCACCTGCACCTAACAACAACAACAAATCTACCGCATAAGGTGCATAGGGTGCTGTGAGGTTTTACATGGGACAGTGCAGACGGGGTGTCGCACCTTCACACTGAGGGAGGGCGGCCAACGTCCACTGTCCCCAGTATTCTAGGGAGCTGAGGTCCTAAGGGAGAGACAGGGCCCCGGGCCCCGTTGGAGCTTGAGGCTGTATGACGCAGGAAGTGGGAAAGGCGGGGTGCAGGTGTGGAGAGAGCAGCGCAGGGTCCCCGCTTAGCAGTCCCAAGGCCGCAGAAGGCGCCCCAGCGCCCCTTCTCCACAGGCCTCTCCCCGGGAAGGCCGGAACTGGAGACTGCTGAGCAGGCAGGCGGGCCTCCGGGGAGGTCGAGGCTCAGAGACCCGCCCTGCCTCCCCCGCAGGCGGCCTCCCCGGGTCCGCGAGGCCCTGGCCGGCCAGGATGAAAGGGACCCGCCGCGCCCGCCTTCCCCCGGCCGCTCCGCGGCGGGATCCGGCTGGGCGGCGGCTTTGAAGTGCGCCCGGGGGACCCCGGGCGGACTTGAAAGGCCGGGCCGAGGCGGGCGCGCCTGCCCGGGCAGGGGGAAGGGAGGGGGCCGTGCCACGCCCTCCCCGGGGCCCAGGGCGCCCGCGGGCCCGGACGCCAACCCGGATCGCGCCCTAGCTGCTCTGTCCCCGCGGCAGACGCGCCTTTCCCACGGTTGCCGCCCAGGTCCGGGGCGCGGCGTCCCTGGCGCGCCGGAACTGGGGGCTCTACTCTCCCTGTGGCCATCGGTGAACGCACCCCCTTCCCGTTCCCTCCGCCCTGGACATACTCGGCCACCCCCAGGGCTGCCCCAGTCCAGGAATGCCTGGGCCCAGAGGGTCCCGCAGCCCCAGCATGGCATCTGGAGTGGGGGCTGGGAGGGAGAAGGGGCCCTTCCGGCTGGGCGGGGGGGGGGGTCGCACGTCTGTGATCCCAGCACTCAGGAGGCCGAGGCAAGAAGATCCAGCGTTTGAGGCCAGCCTGAGAAAGCAAAAGGAGGCATGGCTTGAGTGTGGCTGGTGGACGCCTGCCTTCTCCCAGCCCTGGTGTCTACACCTCCCATGACAAAGCAGGGTGACGCTGTCCCCATCTCCGGCCAAGCCCGGCCCACGCTGGTCACCCAGTGCCTTTGAGCCCCTTGCGCCCAGATGCAGGCGGGGACAGTTTTAGCTGCAAGTGGCGAAGGACACGGGCCCAGGGCCTCTGGTGCTGTACCTGGTGGACTGCGAGGCCCAACCTTCAGGCCCTGCGGCCGCTGACTTCCAGCAAGCGCACTGTCCATGGGAGGGGCCTCAGCCTATTAAACCCAACAAACTGCCTGGGGGCGGGGGTCCATTTCAGTGTCCGTCCCGGGAAACTCGTGTCCTGATGCGCACGCAGCACCAGACGCCTGGCTGTGCCCCCCCCCACGCCATCCAGAGCTGGATCTGCAGCTCCACAAGGCACCTCCCGCCTCCTGGGGTGGGGTTGGAGGGGGTGCAGCCGGTGGGCGAGGCAGATGTGAGCCCCTGACCGGGTCCCTGCCAGCCTCAGCTTCTCTCCTCTGTCTGCTCTGTCTGCCGCTCCCACCACCTCGCACATTGAGCCCATCCCGGGGCCAAGGTCCGCAGGTCTGGGAGGAAAGGAGAGAGAGGGCTCATGGGAGGCTCAGTGACCGCCTGGGCCCCTCTTCTCAGCCTGTTTCCTCATCTTACCCACAGGCTGGGCTGACTCTCCTTTGTTGTTAGGTGCTGTTGAGTCGGTATCCGACTCATAGCGACCCTATGTACAACAGGCGAAACACTATTGTCAGTGCTTCTCTGCTATTTGTAGGGTTTTCAATGGCTGATTGATTTTTGGGAGGGGGTTGCCGGGTCCTTCTCCCAAGCCTACAGCACCCGGTGTTCCCAGGTGGTCTCCCATCCAAGTACTAACCAGGACCAACCCTGCTTAGCTTCAGAAATCTGACGGGATCGGATGCCACAGGGCTACGGCTGCAGGCGACTCTCCTTTAGCAGTGTTTATTAAGTACCTCCCACATACCCGCCCGATCCGAGTGCACCAGGTCCCCTGTGGACTGGGTATTTGCACCAGTTAATGGGGAAACAGACCCAGATCAAGGAGCCCCATCAGGGTGAGCCAAGGAAGGCTTCCTGGAGGCAGTGATGCAGTGAGTTGAAAGCCAAGGCCGGAGAGGTAGAGATTGCTGTGGGAGGGTAGGTGTGTGGGCTCAGGGCCCTGCGGGCTGCTAGCTATGCGGTGATAGGGGAGAGGGCCTGTGAGGAGGGGCAGAGGTGGCTGCAAGGGTGGCTAAGGGTCTGGGCAGAGCCCTGGTGAGCAGGGGCTTGGGGCCCTGGGGACCCCTAGGAACTCCCAGGAGGGCATGAGCTGGGGTTAGAGGCAAACTCAGCCTGGATTTCAGACTGTAGCCCTGTGCCATCCGATCCCGTCAGATCTTGGAAGCTAAGCAGGGTTGGGCCTGGTTAGTACCTGGATGGGAGACCGCCTGGGAACACCAGGTGCTGTAGGCTTGGGAGACGGACGCAGCAACCCACTCTCAAAAATCAACCTGCCATTGAAAACCCTATGAACATCAGAGAAGCACTGACAATAGTGTTTCTCCTGTTGTACGCAGGGTCGCTATGAGTCGGATACCGACTCGACAGCACCTAACAACAACAACAAGGGGGCCAGAGGCTGGACTCTGAGGAGGCATATGGGGCAGATGGGGGAGTAGAGGAGACAGGCACCCACTGTCCTGCGATAGGCCTTCTGCCCCCCACCTTGGCAAACCCCCCATGCCCATCAGTGTCCAGTCCTAAAATCCCTCTCAGGCTCGGCCTTTCTGGGATTTCCTGAGTTTGCCTTCCAATCAGTGATCTTTCATGAAGACCTACTCAGCCTGTTTCCTCATCTTACCCACAGGCTGGGCCGACTCTGCTATGTTGTTGTTGTTAGGTGTCGTGGAGTCAGAATCCAACTCATAGTTACCCTTTGTACAACAGGTGAAACACTGTGGTCAGTGCTTCTCTGCTGTTCATAGGGTTTTCAATGGTGGAATGATTTTTGGGAGTGGGTTGCCGGGTCCTTCTCCCAAGCCTATAGCACCTGGTGTTCCCAGGCAGTCTCCCATCCAAGGACTAATCAAGGTTAGCACCTGACAACAACAACAAAACAGAGTCAGCCCAGCCTGTGGGTAAGATGAGGAAACAGGCTGAGAGGTCAGGTACTTGCTGAGCACTTGGTCTCAGGGGGCGGGGGCTTCTTCAGACCCCACATGGGGGGGAGGCAGGACCAGGTGAGCAGCCCAGGACCCGACTCTCTTCCCAGCTCCAGGATCCTCTGGGGCTCCTGGCGGGGTGAGAGGTGCTCTCGAGTGCTTTCCACCCATTAAGGCGCAGCCCGCTGCCTCTGCCGAGAGGCCCTCAGCTCCTCCCCGCGGTCAGTGCCTCTCCCCGACCCGTGGTGCTCACCTCCCATCATTCCACTGCTTTTACAGCTTTTTCACAACTGCGGTTCTTTCTTTTTTGTTTGCTTTATTGGCATGTTAATGGGGAAACATGTTATTGGCAGTTAATGGGGAATCAGACCCGGATCAAGGAGCCCCATCAGGGTGAGCCAAGGAAGGCTTCCTGGAGGCAGTGATGCAGTGAGTTGAAAGCCAAGGCCAGAGAGGTAGAGATTGCTGTGGGAGGGTAGGTGTGTGGGCTCAGGGCCCTGCGGGCTGCTAGCTGGTTATTGCCTCTCTCCCCAGCTACACTGAAGTCCCCGGACGGCAGGGACTGTGCCTGTCACTCATTGCTGTGCCCATCTGCACAAGGGTTCAGTCGTGCTCCCAATAGTTGTTTTTGGGTGCCATCAAGAGGGTCTGACGCGGGGCCGGGCGTGGTGGCGCACGCCTGTAATCCCAGCGGCTCGGGAGGCGGAGGCGGGAGGATCGCAAGTTCGAGACCAGAGGCAGTCTGTGTAATTTAGCGAGACCCTGGCTCAAAAAAAAAAGTAAAAAAAATGGGCTGAGGTGCAGCTCAGGGGTCCAGCACTTGCAGAGCATGCAGGCGCGAGGCCCTGGGTTCAACCCCCAGTACCGCAAAAAAAAAAAAAAAATAGAGGGTCTGACGCATAGCGACCCTGTGGACAACAGAACGAAACCCTCCCCAACACTGTGCCGTGCACACGATCTTTTTTATGTTTGAGCCCATTGTTGCAGCCACTATGTTTCTTCTCATTTTGAGTCATGCCACATCAACAAAAGCAGGTCCCAGTGGCTTTACTCCGTCCCCGTCATCAAGGTCGGCTCTTACTTTGAGGAGGCAACTCTTCCCCAGTCATTTCTTGAGTGCCTTCCAGACTGGGCTTCTCATTTTCCGGCACCCTATTTCACAGCACTTCTCTGTTATTCACAGGGAAATCAATGGCTACTTGTTTCAGGCATCCACAGTCATTGCACCCTGGCATTTGATTCTGCCTGATCCCAGAAGCTAAGCAGGGTCGGCCTGGCTAATCCTTGGATGGGAGACTGCCTGGAAACACCAGGTGCTGTGGGCTAGGGAAAAGGACCTGGCAATCCACTCCCAAAACAATCTGCCACTGAAAACCCTATGAATAGCAAAGAAGCACTGACAATAGTGCCAGGCATGGCACAGTGTTGGTGAGCGTTTGGTCCTATTGTACATAGGGTCACTATGAGTCAGACCCAACTCGAAGGCATCTAACAACAACAACAAGGCTGGTATGGGGCTGCGTGGCTCTGAGGGACCTGGGGTCATATTGTCTTGTTGCTCTGCCACCCTTCACACAAGGCTTCAACCTCACAGTACACAATGGCTGCTCCAGCTCCAGCCTCCACACTCACAGTCTGCTCAGCAGAAAGTTAAGAAGAGGGGGAAAGGTGTTACCTCTATCTTTTAAAGAAACCTCCCAGGGCCGGGCACCACGGTACACACCTGTAACCCCAGAGATTTGAGAGGCAGAGGCCGGAGGATCACAAGTTCGAGGCCAGAGGCAGCCTGTGCAACTTAGTGAGAGAGAGCCTGTCTCCAAATAATAATAAAAAAGCAAAGCAAAACCCCTAACCCCACCCCACTTTCTTTTTCTTTTTCTTTTTCTTTTTTTTATTTTCCTTACTGGGGGTTGAACCCAGGGCCTTGCGCTTGCACGCTCTGCAAGTGCTGGACCACTGAGCTGCACCCTCAGCCCATTTTTTTTACTTTTTGAGACAGGGTCTCACTAAATTACGCAGACTGCCTCTGGTCTCAAAAACAAAAACTTCCCAGGAAGTGTTCTAAACCACTTCTGCGGACATCCCATTGGGGAGAACTTGGTCATGGGGCCACATCTAGCTGTACAGGAAGCTGGGAAATGTAGTCTCTAAAGCAGGCAGCCACCTGCCCAGCTAAGCATTGGGAATTGCTGTTCTTGTGGAAGAGGAGAGAAGAGCCCTGGCTGCCTTTGTCGCAGCCCTGCCTCCTAGCTCACAGTAACAATAGTAACTACAATAACAATCACAGCTGCCATGGATTGAATACTTTACTCATACCACTCTCTTGTTGCTGCTGTTGTTTTGCGGTGCTGGGCGGGGGAACCCAAGGCCTCTACCTGCTGTCTGCAATCACTTAATGTGGCCTGGCACCCTTAAGGCGGGGAAGATGAGGACCAGTGTAGGTCCCGCTGCCCACCCAAGGCCACTCAGTTGGTGAACAAATGTGAGGGGTCCAACCCGAGGCCACCAGGCTCCAGAGCTGGCACCTCTCTAGTTCCCTGAAGCCCCACTTGCAGCTGTGGCCAGGGTGGCTCTTGTCTCCAAGTGCCCCGGAGCCGCACTGGGCGCCCAGCAGCGTGGCTTCCTCCCCCCCCCCCGCCCCCGCCCCCGCCCCCGCCCCTTGGGCTGGCCCAGGGTCTGGCCTGATGGTGAGACTCAGGGGGCCTCCTGGATGGGGTAACGGCTGTGCTCCCAGGAGGGGAAGGAAGAGCAGCTGAGATGGAAGGTTCCAGAACACCAGGTCTAGCGGGACAGAGTCCAGGTGGGAGACTGTCCCGGGGCTGTAAGGAGACTCCCATGGCCCCCTGATCTTGCGTGGGGGTGGCTCAGGCTTGGACTTCGTCCCCAAGGAGACCCCGGGCCAGCATTTCTCCTCAGTGCGAGCCTCCGCTTCTGGGTTGGGTACCAGAGGGACCCGGAAAGTCCTGGCCTTCAGGGATTGATGCTCCGGGCAACCGGCTGTGCTCCTTTCCCGCGTGGCCCTGGCGTGGACACAGGCCACCAGGCTGCCCGGCCACGGCCCTGCTTCTCAAGTATGTTATCAAGGTCCCCAGGGCCTTTCTCTGCAGTGGGGACCTCTTCTTTGCCACAGACCACGGGAGTGTCTGGTGACACCCTTACACCCCGTCTTGTTTGTCAACGCCTAACACATACACAGGATTACGCCAGAAACCAAGTAATTTGCAATATAACTAGTAGGGTTGTTCTGTTTCCCTTTTGCAGTACTTGGAGTTGAACCTAGGGACTCTAGCATACTAGATAAGTATTCTACCACTGAGCTGCACGCCTAACCCCACCCCGCTTTTATTCTTATTTTATTTTATTTATTTATTTATTTATTTTTGCGGTACTGGGGATTGAACCCAGGGCCACACGCTTGCATGCTCTGCAAGTGCTGGACCACTGAGCTGCACCCCAGCCCATTTTTTCACTTTTGGAGACAGGGTCTCGCTAAATTACACAGACTGCCTCTGGTCTCGAACTTGAGATCCTCCTGCCTCCCAAGCCACTGGGATTACAGGGGATTGCCACCGCGCCCGGCATAATTTTTACTTTTTTATTTTCACACAGGTCTTGCTAAATGGCATGAGTTGCCTCTGGCCAAGGCACCTGGCTAGCATTCAGGATATTTTGGAAAACCACATTTATGGTTGTGGTGCATGCCTGCGATCCCAACATTGGGGAGGCTGAGGTGGGAGGATTGTGAGTTCGAGGCCAGCCTGGGCTTCATTTCCAGCCCTCGTCTCCAAACAAACACACACACATTTGTGACGTAGCAATAAAGGTGCCTCTTTATTAAGCTTTAACAAGATCCAGCAGTGGGTCTAAAACGGAGTGACAAGCAAGGCTTTGAGAAGCAGGCAGCAGCTTTGATGTGATCTGAAGTCATCTGTGATTTCTGCTGGGATCAAAGCCACAGGTGCCCCCGAGCACAGGGCTCATGGCTGTTTGTCACTGGAGGAAATGCACAGAGGGAATGTTCTTCCCATCCAAGTTCAGGAAGGCACTGAGTTCTTTTTTTTCCTTTTTTTTCACATGATTGGGGATTTGAACCCAGGGCATCGCACATGCTAGGGAAGGACTCCACCAATGAGCTGCACCCCCAGCCCCCTGTTTTTCTTCCATTTTGAGACAGGGTCTCACTAAGATGCACAGGCTACTTCTGGCCTTGAACTCGCAATCGTCTTGTCTCAGCCTCCCGAGTTGCTGGGATTACAGGTGTGTGCCACCATGCTCGGCTAACCTTGGGACTTCTTTTTTTCTTTTCTTTTCTTTTCTTTTTTTTTTTTTGTGGTACTGGGGGTTGAACCCAGGGCCTCGCGCCTGCATGCTCTGCAAGTGCTGGACCACTGAGCTGCACCCCTAGCCCATTTTTTACTTTTTTGAGACAGGGTCTCGTTAAGTTACGCAGACTGCCTCTGGTCTCAAACTTTCGATCCTCCTGCCTCTGCCTCCTGAGCCGCTGGGATGACAGGCATGCGCCACCGCGCCCTGTTGGGACTTCTTTTTTGTTGTTGTTATTGTTTTCAGTAGTTAGGGGGCTGAACCCAGGAGCTCCCACATACTTTGCAGTGTTCTACCACTTGGATGCACCTCCAGTCCGTTTTTTATTTTTTTATATTGAGGCTGGGTCTCACTAAGTTACGTAGGCTGCCTCTGGCCTCAAATCTGCGATCTTCCTGCCTCAGCCTCCCGAGTTGCTAGGATCACAGGCGTGAGCCACTGCGCCTGGCGATTTTGGGACTTCCCACCTGCAGACCGAAAGAGCATAAATTTGTGTTAAGCTATGGCATTTGTAGTAATGAGTTACAGCACCACAGGAAACTGATAAAGAGAGCTCCCCAGCCCTTCCCCCAGTTCTCAGCCAGCTGTGATGTTCTAGAAGAGGTAACACGTGTGGAGGATTAAAGGCAGGGACAGTGGTGCGTGCTTCACAAGCCACCGGGCTGGGCGAGGGGCCCGGGCTGGGTCTGTGCACCTACAGCTTCTCCAGGAACCCAGACCAGTCTGGAGGAGAGCCTGGGCCCACAGAGCGGGCCGGAGGCTCAGGATACGCAAAGGAATGGGAGAAGGTCCTTAAAACCAGGGTTGTGGCCGGGCACGGGGACGCACCCTGTCATCCCAGCAACTCGGGGGGCCGAGGCAGGAGGAGCGCAGGTTCAAGGCTAGAGGCAGCCTGCGTAATGTAACAAGACCCAGTCTCAAGATTAAAAAAAAAGAGAGAGAGAGAGAGTTGGGGTACAGCTCAGTGGTAGAGCACTTGCAAAGTATGTGTGAGGCCCTGGGTTCACCCCGCAAGTACCACGAAAAAAAAAAAAAAAGAAAGAAGAAGAAAGAAAGAAAGGAAAAGAAAAGAAAAGAAACCTCCAGGCGGGGTGGTGCACGCCTGTAATCCCAGCAGCTCGGGAGGCAGAGGCAGGAGGATCTCAAGTCGGAGACCAGAGGCCGTCTGCGTAACTTAGCGAGACCCTGTCTCAAAAAGTAAAAAAATGGGCTGAGGGTGCAGCTCAGTGGTCCAGCACTTGCAGAGCATGCAAGCACGAGGCCCTGGGTCCAACCCTCAGTACCCCCAAAAAAAAAAAGAAAGAAAGAAAAGAAAAGAAGAAAAGAAGCCCAAAGAAAAGAGAAGATACACACAGAGTTGCCGGGCTTCTCTGGGTTGGGCTGCACTCTGCTCCTGTCCCTCTTTACCAGGACGCCCCAGAGCCCAGTGGTCACAGGCTCAGGCCCGAGACCAGGTGCTCCGGGTGCTAATTCTCAGCTCTGCTGAGCCTCCCTCGTGAACTTGGTGTAAGTGTTCTGCCACGCCCTGCCTCTGTTTCCTCCTCTGTAAAATGCAGGAGTAGATAGAAGGGGCCCAGGGGACCCAGCCAGATGTGGTGTTTGTGAAAAGCTCAGCCCGGGGCCAGGCCTGCAGGTGCCCCCCGGCGCGTGCGTGGCGCACAGGTGCCCAGGTGCACGTGTTCAGGCGTGCGTGTGCAGGTGCGTGCACAGATGCTCGAGTGCAGGAGTGTTTGCAGGGACACGCGTGTACAGGTCCACACCGTTCACCCTGGACTCACGCCTGCCTCCTCATGGCCCGCCTCCCCCCGCGGGGAAGCCCAAATCTTCACCATGGCCCAGGCCCGCACCTGCCAGCCTCCCAGCCTCTCTCCCCACCTCCCCAGTGTGCGCCCCGGGGGGGAGGTGCCAGCACTGCCCAGCTCAGATCCATCCGCTTGGGGCCGTGTGCCCCGGGAGCAGAGACCTGGCTGGCCCTTGCTATTCCTCCGCCTGGGGCACTTTTCCCTTCTCATCCACGAGCAACCCCCACTCAGTCACTGGGTCTCGGAAAGCCCTGCCTGAAGCACTTCCTCCAGGAAGCCTTCCATGACTGCCACCCCCACTGGGGGATTGCCTGTCCCCCGTGACCCCGCGGCACCTCCCTCCTGTGTGTGTCCTGATCCCAGCAGAATCACATCGACAGTCACCAGTCACGAAGGTCCCTCTTCTCTCTGGGGCCAGAGCAGGGCCTGGCGCAGAGTAGGGCACGGAACGCTTCTGTTGAATGAAGGAATGGGTGAATGGATGACTGTAGATGTTGGGGCACGGGCGCAGGGTGGGTGTGCTGCCTCTGTGTGTGCAAAGGCGGTGCCTGCGTTGAGTGGAGAGGGGGTGGACACAGCACACAGGTCCCCTTTCCGCTGTGGCCTTCTGAGGTTGCCTTGCTGTGGGGGAGGGGAAGGAAGGACAGTGGGGGGCGAGAAGGAGGGGCTCCTTCCTCCCTCCCTGACCTCCCTGTGACCTCCGTCCTCCAAGCCTGGGCCCCTCCACTGAATGGGAGGAGGGGCAGAGACTTCCCAGGTCACCAGGGGACAGGGCCCAACAGCCCTTCTGTACCCTCCCCTCTCCTCCAGCGTCCCTGCAGCTCTGACCAGGGCCCCTGCTCTGGCCAGGAAGCCAGAGGGCTCTGGGGGAGGCTGGGGGCCTGCCTTGCCTGCCCACCCGCACTGGCTGGTGTCTGGATGAGGCAGCCCAGAGCTGTGCCGCTCCAAGCTGCTCGCTTTGCCTCTCTGATCCAAATCCCAGCATCTATGAAAGGGCACAGCTGCACTGCACTTCTCTGCAGCGTTGTGGCAGATGCTGACCTGCCGTTTAGACAAGGCTGGACACAAAGCCTGGCCAAGGACAATGTTCCGTGTCCTTTCCTCACCCGCACTACCATTTCTTCTCCCCCTCCCCCCTCCCCCTTCCCCCTGTCCTTTCTTCCTTCCTGCATCCAGGACCCAGCCGGGGCCTGCCTCCCCTGCCTCTGTATCTCCTGCAGGTGCTTGATAACTGTGTGCGAATGAACGGATCTGAAGCATCGCTTAGGGGCAAAGCTCTCCCCCTCACTGCGCCTCAGTTTCCTCATCCGCAACCTGAATCCACAGTGCAGGAATCGCCCCGGTCCTCCCTGTGTGGAAAGGAGGGCTGCATGGTGTTGTCTACTCTATGCCGGAGTCTTGAACCTTTCCTCCTTTTTAGGCATTCATGGCAACCATTGTTGTTGTTGTTGTTAGGTGCCATCGAGTCGGTATCCGACTCATAGCGACCCTCTGTACAACAGGGGAAACACTATTGTCAGTGCTTCTCTGCTGTTCATAGGGTTTTCAATGGCAGATTGATTTTTGGGAGGGGGTTGCCAGGTCCTTCTCCCAAGCCTACAGCACCTGGTGTTCCCGGCGGTCTCCCACCCAGGTACTAACCAGGCCCAACCCTGCTTAGCTTCTGAGATCTCACGGGATCGAGTTCCACAGGGCTACGGCTGCAGGCAGATGGCAACCGTGAATGCCCAAAATATCAGACTGAAGCCTGATATCTCAGCTCACAGGGCCTTTTCTGTGCCCCACAGGCTCTTCAGCAAACTGCCTGCACAGGCCCTTTGCACATGCTGTTCCCTCAGGGTGCAGTGCTATTCCCTCTCTCCTCCTCTTCACAGATGGTTATAACCCACTGTTCCTTGAGATCTCTGCTCTGAGGCCACTCCCTCCATCCAGGAAGCCAGCCCATCCCCCCACAGGGGCAAATCATCCACCACCAACTGATTTAGGCTGAGCCTCTCCTAGCATCCATCTGTCATGGCCACCAAGTTCCATCTGCTTGTGGCATGTTGTTGTTGTTGTTGTTAGGTGCCGTTGAGTAGTGTCCAACTCATAGAGAACCTATGTACAACAGAACAAAACACTCCCCAACACTGTGCCGTGTCTGGCACTATGTCATTGCTTCTCTGCTATTCATAGGGTTTTCAATGGCAGATTATTCCGGGAGTGGGCTGCCGGATCCTTCTCCCAAGCCTGCCGCACCTGGTATTCCCAGGCATCTCCCACCCAAGGACTAACCAGGCCAATCCTACTTAGCTTCTGAGATCAGGCGGGACCTGATGCCAGGGTGCCATGGCTGCGCATAAGTGTGTGTGCCTCGCCCACCAGGCCGCATGCTCTGCCTGGTTGGGGTCTGTGCTCCCTTGCTCCTGCCCAGCAGGCAGCCAGGTGCTCTTGCCAGCGTCCGCTCCCCCTGGAGAGCTCTGCGGAGCATCCTGAGAAGCTAGGGGTCCCAACAGAAATGAGCGTGAGAAGCCCGGCTCGGTGGTGCACGCCTGTAATCCCAATGGCTCGGGAGGCAGAGGCAGGAGGATCCCAAGTTCGAGACCAGAGGCAGTCTGCGTAACTTAGTGAGACCCTGTCTCAAAAAGTGAAAAAAAAAAAAAAAAAAAAAAAGAGCTGGGGGCGCAGCTCAGTGGTCCAGCACTTGCAGAGCATGCAAGCGCCAGGCCCTGGTTCAACTCCCAGTACCGAGGAAAAAAAAAAAAAGAAAAAAGAAAAAAAAGAAATGAGCGTGAGGGTGGAGGTCCGAGCTTATTCCCTGGGAATGGCTCCCACTTGGTGGGGCTGAGGACAGTGGTAAGTGCCCGGCCCTCGCCCTCCATCCCACGGACACCCTGCTCTCAGGGAGGGGCCTGGTGTTGGTCACGGCATCTTAGACTAAATCTCATTCTCTGAGTTTGGCTCCTCTTAGGGAGAGGCTGGTTCTGAGCTTTAGGAGGAATCCCAGCCTTGCCCCCCCTTGCTGGGCCTCCCTGGGTGGAGGCCCTGCCCTCTCTGGGCCCTGGCTTTGCACATGCAAGATGGAGGCAGCGCTGGGAGTCAGGGAGACAATCGCGTAGCTTCCAGCACCGAGCTAAGCACAGACGGGAGGCTGCTCCTCTTCACCCAAGCAGTGCCTGCGGGAGGCATGGGGCGTGGTCTCCAGGGGGCGCCCCCAAGGCCGCTCTGCGCGCTGGTTTGCAGGCGGCATGAAGGCAGGCGGTGGAGGGAGCCTCCAGGGGCTGGCAGAAGCGGGGAGTGCAGAGCGCGCAGAGCTGGCAGGAGAAGAGCCTTCAAAGGAGGGCAGGGAGAGAATGAGCTGGAAAAACATCTCGGCGGAGCCAGCGGAGCTGAGGCCCGGAGGCGGAGGGGGGGTGCTCCGCCAAGGCCGGATGCGGGAGGGGGAGAAGCTTCCAGAGTCAGGAGAGGAGGCCAGGCGAGGATCTGAGGCAGAAGGGCTGCAGCCCCCTCGGCCCCCGCTTCCCATGGGCCAAGAGCTGGCAGTGCGGCCCGAAGCCCCCTCCTCCAGGCAGGGCTGCCCCACAGCAGCAGCGTGACCTGGGGCCTGGCCTTCACCTCGCAGAGCCTCAGTTTCTTGGCCTGTGAGATGGGGTGAGTTTCTGGGGGCTTCCACAGTGTGAGGGCTGCATGGAGAGGCAGTGATTCACACACAGGCCTGGAGGCTGGGGGTCTGAGATCAGAGCCTGGCAGGGGGGCTTTCTGCCAAGCTGCTCTCCTTGGCTTGCCTTCAGCCACCATCATGCCCCACATGGCTGTGTCCTGCTTTCTTCCTCCCCTCCTCCTCCTCCTCCTCCTCCTCCTCCTCCTCCTCCTCCTCCTTCTTCCTCCTCCCCCTCCCCTTCCCCTACCCCTCCCTCCTCTCCTCCTCCTCCTCCTCCTCCTCCTTCTTCTTCTTACTGGGGGTTGAACCCAGGGCCTCGCGCCTGTGTGCTTTGCGAGTGCTGGACCACTGACCTGCGCCCCCAGCCCATTTGTTTTACTTTTTGAGATGGGGTCTCACTAAATTACGCAGACTGCCTCTGGTCTTGAACTTGTGATCCTCCTGCCTCCGCCTCCCAAGCCGCTGGGATTACAGGCATGCGCCACCGCGCCCGGCATGCTTTCTTCTTCTTATAAGGACTCTGGTCCTTCTGGCTCAGGGCTCACCTAATGACTGCATTTTACCTCAGTTACCTTTTTGGGGGGTGGAATCGGGGGCCTCACGCATTCTCAGCTCTGCCACTGAACTGCACCCCCAGCCCCTTTTTTATTTGTTAAATTGAGACAGGGTCTTGCTAAGTGATGCAGGCTGCCTCTGGCCTCGAACCTGTGATCCTCCTGCCTCTGCCTCCTGAGTCGCTGGGATGACAGGCGAGTGCCATGGCGCCCACTCTAGGTCATCTCTTCACAGATCCCCTGCCTCAGCGGGCTGGGGCTCCTGTTAACACCCCATCGCCTGGGTGATGTGCAAACAGTGGCAGTTTATTGCTCCCATGTTCTGAAGGTGGAAATCCGAGATCAAGGTGCCAGGGGGCTTGGTGTCCCATGACAGCCTATTTCCTCATTCATACATGGTGGGAGGGGCACACAAACTTCCTGAGGCCTCTTGTCTCAGGGCAGTCATCCTCCTCCCAGAGGCCACCACCTCTGAATACCGTGACCGTGCAGATTAGGGTTCACCACATGCACTGGA